>APFE030171134.1:17982-94103 GCA_000404065.3 Pinus taeda
TAAAATAGAAATAAAATTAGAGCTAAAATTAACTTAGTGTAGAACACCACCTAAAAGAGCCACAAAAATTTAAGATTTAAAATTCGGTGGTGTTTACATATTTGATCTCCATCTTAATCTTCGTTATTTAAACCATAATAGTTATACACATATTTTATAACATTTCTTCCCATTCACAATAATTTTATTTTTTATAAAATCGGAATACAATCGTCGCTCCTAAGCAATTAATTGTATACAGGTGTTTGTAAAGTTTATATTCTCTGAATGTTAAAATTTTCTTTTATTTCCATCATTAAGCTAATTAATTGTTAACCTTGTTGAACATATCATACGTGGATATATGACCGATTATTTTGTTTGGCCTCGTGTTTTTTGCATTGCAGCATGTCTTCGGATAATCGATGTCATAGGGGGGCCCGCGCATAGATATATATATGTCCACATAGTTTTATGAAATTCATAAGGTTTTGACAACGATAGTGGAACCCTACTACTTCCGTTCCCTAGTCGTTGCACAACGTTATAGACCTCGAACCCGAGGGAAGTATCCTCAAGGGTTTGGCTTGGAAAATGGAGGAAATTTGGGATTTTGAGGCGGAACTAATTGTTAGTTTTTAAGTGATTAATTAATACAGTGAATCCCATCTCCAAATGAGATGATTTATTTATAGGAAGAGGAATGAGATGATTTATCTATAGGAAGAGGAATAGCTACATTTTACATGTTTCTTAAGTGAAAATTTCATTTAGTATATTTTGTCTAGCTAATTTCCATGGTTGGTTATAACTAATTTATTAATGAAATTAAAAATATAAACATTCATGTTTATTATAGTTTGTCAAGTTATTCAATAAAAGTAAATTAAAATATTTACAATCTAGTGAGGCCTATTACATCTTCCCCCCTCTATCAAAGAATTGTCCTTCATGTTTATTTTAGGGCCGTTAGAATAGGTTGGGATATGCTTCATGCATTCAATTTTCATCCTCCCAAGTTGTCTGTTTTTGACTAAAGTGATTTCACTGCACTTTTGGCATATGCTTCATGCATTCAATTTTCATCTTCCCAAGTTGTTTGTTCTTGACTAAAGTGCTTTCAGTGCACTTTAACAACAGTGACAACTAGCTTCCATAACATGATTTCTCTGGTAGAAGCTTGAAAAAGAACTCTCCATCCATATTGAACTACAATCACATTGGTTAGATTTCTCATTAGTTTCCAATCAAAGCTTCCATAACATGATTTCTCTTTGTACAAGCTTGAAAAAGAACTCTCCATCCACATTGAACTACAACCTCATTGGTTAGATTTCTCATTACTTTCCAATCAAAGAAGAAACATATATAAAATCATTTCAACATGATTGTTTTACTTGTACATCTTGTCAAATAATTATGTGTCTAGGTTCATATACATACCTCTTTAATAGAGAGACATGAAACATGTTGTGTACACATATATGACTAGGAAAATCCAACTCATAGGCTACAAGTCCAATTCTAACTAATATTTGGAAAGGCCCACAAGATAGGGGTCCCAATTTTACACAACATCCCCACCACAAAGTGCTCTTCTTAGGGTTGACCCTCACATACACATGATCACCTACCTAAAATTTAGTGTAGGCCATTCTTTTGTCCACATGGCTTTTGTCAATATTTAGCTACCTTTTGTCTACAAGCCTTCTCTTTAGTTGTCGTATAACTTACTTCCTTGGAATGTCTTCCAACACTTGATTAAATGGTTTAGTTTTCTCATATGTCTATGGCTCCAAGGATATATTAAATTGTACTTGAATGCCTTATATTATAAAAAGAGCCTTCCAAAAATGAGAGTTAAACTTCACATGTCTATCAAAAATTACTGCTTTAGGTATACCATGTAAATGAAAAAAAATCTCTCATGAATATGAGCATTTTGATTATTTTTATAAGTTGATTGTATAGGAAGCAAATCTTGACATCCCCTAATAACTACTCATTACTTTATGTAAGTGTGTAATAAATGGAGATAGAGCCAAACCATTGGACTTATATAGGAAACAAATTGTGACATTCCCTAGTAACTACTCATTATTTTCAGTAGGTGTGTAATAAATGGGGTAGAACCAAACAATTGGATTGATTATTGTAAATAATTGATTATAAAAGAAATAAATATTTGAGAAAATTATGCACTCACCCATGAGACACATGAGATAAGATTGTAAATTCTTCATGATTATAATCTTTAAAGATTCTAGATAAGATAAGGGAGGGAGATAAAGTGCCTTAGAAACATCTCAATAGGAGAAAAAGTTGAGCCTGGTTTCCTTTAAAGCAACGTGTGCTAGAAAGGTGGGCTTTAAGAGCAAAATCATAGGCAAGAAAGCAATTAAGCTTACCACCGGGATGTCATTCAAATAGAAACATTATCATGAAGAAAAGGAATTCAATACCCTTGGAGGAGATCAACAAGAGGTTGTTGATTCTGTAGGAATTTACACTTGAGCTCCAGGGAGAACTAGAGGTAGTTTGTGGTTGGGAGGATAGTGTCTCCTTCAATTCTCTAGTTTGGCTGATGTTATTTTATGTTGGATACAATTTCAATTATGTAGAATTTTACATAGTGTAAGATAATCTCATTTTAGAGGTAGTTTTAATTATAGATGACATATGGGTAGTTATTAGTTGTATATTATATATATATAAATTTTGTGTATAGTGTTGTAACAGAAAATTAACATATGGGTGATTGGTTTAATCTATTACTATCAATTTCAGTAGAAGCTTAGGTTCAAATACTAGTTATTGAATTACAATATTTCTGTTGATTTTAGTGCAAAATGAGGAATAAACTACTAATGATGGAGTTAAAAGAATATTGTAGTTTTATGTAAAAATGATGTTACATAATTTTAAGGTAGTGTAGTATGACTTTTATATAAAAGATAAACAGTAGGAATGATATGCCCTAGATGACATATAGAGAAAAGAAACTTAGCACTAGTATGAGCATCGATTTTGGAAGGAAATGCATAGCTAATTTTAAACTGTAAATCTAAAATTATAAGTTAAAATGCTACTACTCTATGTAGTAAACTTTAGCAAGCATACAAAATTTTTAGTAAGTGACACGTAAATATTACATGTTGAATTTCCATGATTTTGGGTCTAGGATAGAATCTTAAAATCTTTGATGCTACCAAACTACGAATCTCAACCATAAACTACTTTGCAAGGTGGAATATAAACAACAGTAAATCACACATGCATAGAATATAGACAACTTTTTACACTTTTCAACCCAACTTCATTATATTAAACAACATATAATACAACACTCTAGGGCTCATAATGGCCCACATACATCCACTAGTACAAGATACAAAATTAGGGCTTGGTGTGAGTCCATGGACAACCAATCTAACGTCAACAAGATACTCTTACCATTTGGCTTATGTAGTGGATGTTAGAAAGTTATATATTACAAAGCAATGAAACACATAAAATATATTGCAGAAAAATATAAACACACAAAACACATAAAACAGGAGAGAGAGAGATATAAGCGGTTCACCCAATTTGGGCTACCTCCAAGGAGAAATAGTGAGTCCTTCATTTTATATTAGCGAGCAAAATGAAGAGATACAACCTACACGAGATCTGTTGTAATTCCCTATTCTCTCACACACAATCTCCTCTCTCTTTCAAACTCAGAATGGAGATCTACATATACACAAAATAATTCCTTCATATCTAGCGAGGGGTTCCTTCTAGGGTAAAAAACCCAAAATCAAACATAACTTCTAGAGTCAGATCTCTGCCTAATGAACTACCCACATTGACTACTAAATTACAACATTTTAGAAGGCAATTTTACATCTATTTTTAGCTTGGGGGCACTCCCTCGATCCCCTGCGAGGGAGGCTACAAATAATCACCATCACCTCCCATCGCGGCACACATTTACGAGCGGCACTACCACCACATTACGAACTAGGCAGAATGTGGCGATACCTCTAAATAAAGAAGATAATCAGGCTCCACACCCAACAATTGAATATCTCAGCTCCCCTCAGTCATACCCTATACATTCTGAGTCCTTCAGCTCTAGATCTACAGCTCCTACCTCTACCAATGATCTAAGTCCATCTCATGAATGAATCTCGACTATCAAATCTGCTCATTGGTTTTGCCTTAGTACATCAAGGCATTAACACATCGAGACCAGTGTCGAGTTGTTCACAACTCCACTTGTGAAAAAATATCGATCTACCCATTACTGCTCCTCAGCTACTCAAGGACTTCAGGCCACTATGGTCTTCTCTTGTTGCACGGATGAAGACCAACATAGGATATGAAGGGTTTCCACTTATTAGTGCAAAATGTCAATATCTTACAATGAACACATGCTAGGAGGAGTACCTATCATCTGCTATAGATTTCCTTCTCCACACACACGTTTCGGGCTCCACAAACTACTCCTCATTGATCAAATGATTGATCTCAACAACTGCCTCTCTCGCAACTAGATTTTTCCATCAAGGTGTTGCTCACCAGGCTCCAACTTGGACATTATCTCGCTGTCCTCTAGTAGACCATAAGTTCCCAATCATGTCCACGCTTGGTCCACTCTCACGCTGCCTTGTAATAGTCCATCACTGACCAATCCTCGTTGTAGCATCTGCTCCTAGTTAGGGAATCCAACACCTAGGAAACCATTCCACATGGCTGCTAAGAGACTTCCAAATTGTCCTCCCCTAAGACATCATCCATTAACATCAATTCAACCTTAACGCATCAATAAAATAAATACCTAGACCATTCCTGCACTCATATTCTTGCACTCGCATTCGTACACTCATGCGTTCTCGCACTTGCATGTTTTTGCACTCATGCATTCATGAACTTAACACTTTCCTTCACTTGTGTGTTCCTATACTCATGTTCATTCACTCACGCATTCTTGCACTTGCGTGTTCCCGCACTTGTGTTCCTGTACTCATACTGCCCACACTCAAGATGGATTTCTTAATGTGTAGACTATGAAATATGCTTATTGGATGAGTGATATGACACTCCAATTACCTCTTATTTATATGCACAACAAGAGCTTCCAAAATTTTCTATTTGAATTAACATGTCCATTGGGTCCTTCAAGTCGGCCTACTTGGCACGCAATAATAATTAGGTTAACTTCAAAAATTCACATCTCTCTAACGAGAACTTAGATGCAGACGATTTTCAATGCGTTGGAATATTATTTCTGAGAGCTATCATCCTCATCCATCACATGTCATAAATTCATCAATGTTTTGTCCCAAATCTCGATGGGTGCCAAAACCCCACACTTTTGTTCCAAGCGCACATGTTTCCCTTATGGTGCTTTTCCCTCCAAATGCTAAATCTTGGGGCTTGGAGTACCACCCAAGCTACAAAAAAATTAGCACTCCCTCTTAGCGAGGGAGGTACTTCCAAGACTAGGAAGTAACCATCATCATTTAGTGATGACACTAGCCCATCTCGCATCCATCACTACAGCATACCTGATAGAATAAATCCAGTAATGATGGTAGAGCCTCTACCTCATCATATCTAAACCTAAAGATCTCAAAGCTCCATAAGGTTGCTCCCTCTGAGGCTAGACTTCCTCGAAGCCTAATTGATCTCCAGTAGCTCAGTCTTGCAAGCACTCATCCTCCTGGATCAAATACTGCTCATGAAAATCCCTCTAGTCTCACATATGCAACATCATGATCCGATGAATACTCTAGCCTATCAATCTGAAGTCCATCACATGAAGCCATCTTGACCAACCTGATCATGTCCATACCAAAGAAACCCTCAAGTTGTCACAACCATCCATAAAAAGACATAGGAATTCCATGATCCATAAACTTTCACACAACATACTGAAATGCACCATGTTCACCATCAATCCACCAAAACTCCTAGTCCAACTCATCATGTAGTCTACCGATACCACATCATCATGTCTCCTGCTAAACCCTCTGCTCCATGATCTAGATGCCCACAACTCCCTTTGAGTTGCTTCATTGTGCACTCTCTGATTCATTGTCCCTCAAAGTAGCTGAGATACCGTGTGATGCCATGTTGAATTTCCACGATCTTGGGTCTAGGATAGAATCTTCAAATATTTGACACTACCAAACCAAGAATATAAACCATAAACTACTTTGAATAGAGGAATACAAACAACATTAAATCACACATGCACAGAATATAGACAACTTTTTACAATTTTCAACCCAACTTCGTTATATTAAAAAATATATAATACAATAGTCTAGGGCTCCCATATGAGGGATAATGGCCCTCATAAATCCACTAGTACAAGATACAAAACTAGGGCATGGTGTTAGTCCATTGACAACCAATCTACCCCCAACAAGATACTCTTACCATCTACGTGATGTTGTCAACTTTCTTAGCCCCCCTTGGTCATATCGTGTACCTTCCTAGTCCTTCAGCTTCTGATTTGCACCTCCTACCACTATCGATCAAAGGCCATGTAGTCAATGTATCTTCACTATGCAATCTACTCACTAGTTGTGCCTTTTTCCTTTAATCCATCAACACATCGAGACTCTTTTCAAGTTTTTCATAGCTCCACATATGAAAAACTGTCAATCTACCCAATCGTGCTCCATAGCTACTTAGGGACTTCAGCCCACTAAGGTCTTCATGTGTTTCTGTGATGAAGACCAACATAGGGAACAAAGGGCTTCCACCTATCAATACAACATGTCCATCTCCTTCAATGAACACATGCTAGGAGTAATACCCATCATCTATTGTATATTTCCCTCTCCACAAACATGTCTCGGGCTCCACAAACAGCTCCTCAGTGATCAGACCCTTGAGCTCAACAACTCCCTCTCTCACAACAACCTTTGTCCATTAAGGTGTTTCTCACGAGGCTCCAACTTGGACACTATCTCGATATCTTCTGGTAGACCATAATTTCCCAATCACATCCACACTTGGTCAACTCTGAGATAGCCCTCTAATAGTCCATGAGTGACCAATCGTCGCTATAGCATATGCTCCTAGTTAGGGCATGTAACACCTTGGAAACCCTTCCACATTACTTCTAACACACTTCCAATTTTCCTCTCCTAGGACATCATCCACTAGCATCAATTCAATGTTAGCACATCAATACAATACATACCTAGCCCGTTTTTGCACTTGCACGTTCATGTACTCACATTCTTGCACTCATGCATTCCTGCACACATGTTCTTGCACTTACATTCCTACACTAACATTCTTATACTCGCATTCCTGCACTCGCATTTTTGCAGTTGCGTGTTCTTGCACTTGTGCGTTCCTACACTTCACACGTTCTTTCACTCACGCGTTTGTGCACTCCCATTCCTGCACTTGTGTGTTACTGCACTCACATATTCTTGCACTCGCGTGTTCCTCTATTCATGTTCCTCTACTCGCACTGCGCACACTCAAGATGGATTTCTTGATGTGTAGACTATGAAAGATGCTTCTTGGATGAGTGACTTGACACTCCAATCACCTCTTATTTATATGCATAATAATGGCTTCCAAAATGTCATGCTTGACGCAACACATCCATTGGGTTCTTCAAGTTGGCCTACTTGACACCCAATAATAATTATGTTAACTTCAAAAATTCATGTCTCTCTAACGACAACTCGGATTTGGACGATTTTTGATGTGTTGCAATCGTCTTTCTGAGCACTATCATACTCATCAATCACATGTCATAAATTCATAAATGTTCTGTGCCACGTCCTGATTAGTGACAAAACCCCACACTTGGGTTCCATGCACACAACCTGCCCTTATGGTGCTTTTCCCTCAAAACCCTGAACCCTAGGGCTTGGTGTATGTTCCAAGTGACACAAAAATCAACATTAGAAGTGGTATGGTCAAAACGCAACCTCGGTTCTTAAATGAAACATATTTACAATTAAATAAAAGCCTTACTCATGAGTACATTGTAAGTGAAATGAGTAACGTATAATAATATCCCTCTTATTTAGTGAGAGTGTAGTTGTTTCTATCACAAAAGATTAATTTGAGAAAAATAAACTCATAAAAGGGGGAAAGAAAATTGACTTCTCAGTGAAACAACACCACTCCAAGCAATTATATTTCCTAGAAATGAGTGAATACAGAGTGCCATTCAAGGCGAATGATTAAAACATGAAAAGAAGTCGTCATACAAGAATTTGGTTAAACAACAGTTACATAAGTATACAATAAAAAAATATAAGCCTAATGAACAGTAACCCAAATTGGGAAATTCCAAGAAGATACAATTTACATAATTTAATTAACTCTTACGCCTACAAATTATAATAGTGTGAATCATATATCTAATAGTGCCATCAGTTAATTAGGCCAGAATATATTAGGAAAGAAACACCCATGGTTCTTAATAATTATAGAAGCAGAGCCATGCATTAACCACTGAAATGAAAGGTACTAAAAGATAGATATAGTATGTTGTTCTATATTAAATTGAAGAACCATTATAAAGGCATTGCAGTGAGTACTAATATTGTGAGGCTACTATGGAAATCCATCTCATAGCTAGTATTGTACTTCAAGTGGAAAAATTATATAGCTTACAAAATTGTATTCAGCCTTAGGCTTGACGATGAGATAGAAACAAAAATAATTCATGTGCAGACTTGAGGGACAACATCTCTCTGTGCAGACTGATGAGTAAAACCAGTCGACAATGGAAGTGTAGGGTTACATAGGTCGTATAACCCCACCATAAACATACAGGAGATAGGTTTGGGCTAGAGCAATTGGATGCTGAAAATAAATGAGGGACAAGCCATCAGGGTTAACCTAAAAGACCACGAAAGCAGATGAGAAAACATTATGCGAGTGGGTAGATAAAAAATAACACATATAGGAAGTGTTAAACTAATAAAATGATGTAAACTGTAACCGACAAAACCCAAAAGAGGTTCGAGGAGTATCCGCGGATAAACGTATAGAATGCTTGAACATTAGGGTTTTCCCTGGTGTGCCATGGATATGCATACTTGTAGTAGCACCAAAATAGCTAGAGCCTCCTCGAAAAGGAAGAAATAGGAAACTTCCATATGTTAGTGCTGAAATAGTTTAACCATAGTAGGAATATAAAATGCAGCAATTTCAGAGATAAAGTCCTCATGCATGTTCGATAATACCATAGATTCCATGGAAATATCTTCGACAAAATTGAAGCCTTGGACAAACTCGGAGGGGATAAGTAGCATCAGAGGAACATGGCAAGCCAAAAGAAGAAATGAGAGGCGAAGTTGGGGTTAGAGTGACAAAAGTGAAGGAGATCAAATCTGAACTGTCGATGGAATCCATACAATCTCAGCCATCCACCCATCCCAACGAGGAGATGCCATGTGTGCCCATGTGGGTTAGATGAGTTGGCACTGAAGTGTTCATCCACCTCGACTTTGGAAGGAACACTAAAATGTGGAAGAAAGGATATATTAAGGAACCATTAAGGAGGAGAGATATATATGATAGGGTACATTAATCAATCATTCAAGAGGGGGAATTATATGTAGGTTACCATAGTTGCAATTAACTTTTTAACTAAATGAGGATGTAAATACCTTTACGACATCTCCCAATAGTGTTATTTATAGAGGAGTTAGGGATACTTTAAGGAGCATTAATAATGTAATAACAAAAAATATGATCATAATACTTGTGACATTCTAGCACACAAAACATTGTTGTGATACAATATAATTCCGATTGGATTTCAACGTTGAATTGATTATTGGACCATGTGTGATACATGATGTCGATATACATGCAAAATTGAATTAGGGGTACCCTTAATATAAAAAATAGATAAATGAATCCATGTGGACGTTAAATTAAGTAAAGAAAAATAAATCTAAAGATAGGTATATTACATATGGTATCAGAACCCAGTAACATCACTCAGCCTCGTAATTGGGAAAGATTGATTTATTATTTATTACATAAATTTTGCTACTGAGTTAACGATTTTGTTTCAATTCTTTTCAAATAATACTAAATTAGCTTTATGTAAATGCATTAAGTAGAAAAGTTAAATGGAGGAGGAAATCCTAGCCAACCTTGTGTTAGAAAATTATATATTACATGACAATGGAACAAATAAAATATTGTAGAAACATAAACATAGAAAATGCATAAAACAGGAGAGACACAGATATACATGGTTCACCCAATTTGGGCTACATCCATGAAGAGATAACCAATTCTTCCTTTTACATTATCCAACAAAATGAGGAGATACAACCTACAACACATTAGCTGTAATTTCTTCTTTCTCGCAACACAACCTCCTCTCTCTTTCTCACTTAGAATACACATATTCACAGTCGCAATACAATTCCCTCATTTATAGTGAGGGGTTTCCTTCTAGGGAAAAGACTCTAAATTAAACGTAACTTCTACTGTCAGATTATGTGCCTAATGAACATCTGAGATTGGCTACAAAATTACAACATTTTACAAGGCAATTTTACATCTATTTTTTAGCTTCGAGGGCAACGCCCCCCATTGATGGCCCCGACTCTCGCTGGGGTGTGGGTGGGGGGGGGGGGTAAGTCCCCCCGTGGAGCGGTGTACAGTATTCTTGGGGTATACAACTAGTTGAAATAAAGACCTTAGAATAAAGAAGATAATTAGGCTGACACCAAGCAACCTCCCACTTGGAGATTGATTATAGAAACTCCACTACTGCTTCATTTGTGGGAAAATGACTCCACTTTAGACCTTTTTTGTTTCTCATATTCGTCACCATATTTTAAGACCAATTGAATCCGAACAGAATCTCAGTTTCTCCCTCGTTACAAGTTTTCTTAACATATTTGCATGATGATGGCTAGTGTGTATCTTCTGCAGCTTCAACTGTCCATGTTCCAACATTGGCCTTATGAAGTGGTACTTGAGTTGGATATGTTTAGTATTGGAATGAAATGATGAGTTTTTTGCAAGAGGAATGGCACTCTGATGGCACTGTATAACCTGTCCAACTCCTTTCCTTACCCAATTCATCCAAAAACCTCTATAACCAAATCATTTTGTTACTATCCTTTGTATTAGAAACATACTTTGCTTCTGTCGTTGAGAGTGCAACATGACTCTGCAATTTTGGAAACCAACTCAAAGTTGTTCCACCTACAGTAAACACGTACCCTGTGGTGCTCCTCCTATTATCTCGATGATTTACCATATTTTCATCAAAATATCCCTGTAGAGTAATGTTTGAACCACCAAATCATATTTCTTGATATGTGGTACCACTCAAATACCCAAGAATCGACTTCACTACCATCCAATGTCCTTTTCATGGATTGTTCATGTACATGCTTACAAATCCCATTGCATGTGAAATGTGAGGTGTTGTGAACACCGTTGGATACATTAAGCTTCCAACTTCTTACGCATATGGACCTTTAGACATATAATTCATCTCTTCGTGAGTCTTGGGACACAACTCCTTACTTAGTTTGAAATGGATAGCCAAAGGTATACTAACTGGTTTTGCATTTTGCATATTAAATATTTTCAATGCCTTTTATTTGTACTCAGTTTGAGACAATGTTAATTTGTGATTTTTTGGGTCTCTACTTATTCTCATACCAAGTATTTGTTTTGTAGCACCCAAATCCTTCATTGCAAATGAATTTTCCAATTTCCATTTGAGGACATTTAAACAATAATAATAATATAACTGCCATCATTTTTACTTTTTATATAAACAAAATGATCAAAGTGACAACTAGTATAACCTTGTTTAGACATAAACCTATGAAATTTTAAATACCAATGCCTTGGAGCCTGTTTTAAACCATACTACCTCTTCTTCAACCTGCACACTAGTTTCTCCTTCCCTTTGACCTAATATCCTTGTGGTTGTTGCATAGTTATCTCTTCCTCCAAGTCCCCATGGACAAAGTTCATCTTTACATCTAATTGCTCAACATGAAAATCTTCTATTGCTACTAGACTTAAAATGGTTCTGATTGAAGTCATTTTAACAATAGGAGAAAATATCTCATCAAATTCTATACCTTTTTTCTATACAAACCCCTTCACCAGAAGTCTAGCATTATACCCTTTTCTACCTCAATCTTGTTTCTTAAATCTGTAAACCCATTTACTTTGCAATGTTGTTTTACATATAGGCAAACTGACTAAGTCCCAAGTATACTTATGTACCAAGGAGTCCATCTCTTATTTCATGGCCATCTTCCACTTCTTCCTTGTTTATACCTTCATTTCTTCTTCATAGCATTTTGGTTCATGAGAATCAATAAATAATACATAATATAATGAAGGAGAATATCACAGGGGGTTTACTTTTCCTCGGAGATCTTCTAACACCACTTTCAGGTGTTTTAGGTGCCTGCTGGTATTTTGGTTTCTTTTTTTGGTGTTGATCATTATTATTTTCAGGCACCTTTACTTTTTCTATGATCTCATCAAGCACTATGTATTCTCTGTTTTCTTTTTCCTATTTCTTTTCCAACATCCGATCCTTATACAAAACATTTTCATTGAATATGACATCTCTTCTCCTAATGATATTGTGATTTTCATAATCATACAACCAATAACCAAAATCATTAACACCATCCTATTACTAATTGAAATAGGCTCCCTACTAGTATTTATCTTCAACAATCCTATTACTAATTGAAAATAATTATTACTGCATCATTTTCATACTAAGGAATAGGTTATTATTATTGATTGGAGTGTGACTTGACACTCCAATCACCTCTTATTTATATGCATAATAATGGCTTCCAAAATGTCATGCTTGACGCAACACATCCATTGGGTTCTTCAAGTTGGCCTACTTGACACCCAATAATAATTATGTTAACTTCAAAAATTCATGTCTCTCTAACGACAACTCGGATTTGGACGATTTTTGATGTGTTGCAATCGTCTTTCTGAGCACTATCATACTCATCAATCACATGTCATAAATTCATAAATGTTCTGTGCCATGTCCTGATTAGTGACAAAACCCCACACTTGGGTTCCATGCACACAACCTGCCCTTATGGTGCTTTTCCCTCAAAACCCTGAACCCTAGGGCAGAACCAGATTATAGAGGGTGTGCTCAAGACAGTATGAGTGCGGTAAATTTTCTCAATTCAAATTAAGAAGTGTGTGTAGAGAGACTGTGAGTTGTATTTAGTGCAGGTGGGGGAATGGAAGTAGCAAGGGAAATAATTGACTTTGGATACTTTACCTGTCATTAAGGAATTTCGAGATGTGTTCCTAGAAGAAATTCACAACTTACCGCCACACATGGATATAGATTTCACTGTAGAATTGGTACTTGTTGCATCCCAAGTGTTAAGAGATCCTTATCAAATGATCCCACCTGAACCACTCTAATTAAGAATGCAGTTGCAGGAATTGTTAGACAAGGGATATATGAGAGCAAGTGTGTCACCATGGAGGGCACGAGTGTTGTTTGTTAAAAATGATTTTACCCTCAAGATGTGTATAGTCTATTGCCAAATGAACAAGTTAACAATAAAAAACAAGTACCCATTTCCCCGCATCGATGATTTATTTGACTAAGTAAAGGGGGAAATGGTTTTTTCAATGATTGATTTCACGATCGTTCCATAAAACAACATTTAGAACTAGATATAGGCACTATGAGTTTCTTGTATTTCCTTTCGGCCTTACCAATGATCCAACAAATTTTATGTGCCTAGTGAACAACATAATCAACAAATTCCTAAAAAAATTTGCATTTTTATTTATTGATGATATCTAGATCTACCCCTGGACTAAGGCAGAACACAAGGAGCACTTAAAACTAGTTTTCTAGACATTAAGGGAAAATCATTTGTATGCTGAGTACAACAAATGTAAGTTTTACAAAACCAAAATATGGTACTTGGGGCATATTATTTCTAAAGAAGCGTCAGTCATGGATCCGAAGAAGGTGAAGGCGATGGTGAACTGGACCATACCAAAAGTTGTATCAGTTGTTTAGTATTTTATGGGGCTAGCAGGTTATTACCACTAGTCCATTAAATGTTTTTCAAAAATATCTCATCCCATCACCTCATTACAATGGAAGGGATTCAAGTATGAATGGACTGTAGAATGCTAGAAAATCTTTGATAAACTTAAATAGTTACTTATGACAGCTCCCATTTTAAAACTGGCAGACCCAAATGAAGACTTCACAGTGTGTATGGATGCTAGTTTAGAAGGATTAGGAGGAGTGCTTCTATAATGGAACTCTGTAATTTCTTACGAATCCAAAAGGTTATAGGGACATGAAAGAAATTGTGTGGTATATGCTTTAGAGCTAGTTGATGTTATACATGAATTAAACATGTGGAGGGATTACCTATTAGACAAGAAATTCATCCTAACCAAATACCACATCAACCTTAAATACCTCTTTAGTCAACCATATTTAAATGCACGACAAGCGAGGTGGATGGCCTTTCTTAGCGAGTTGGACTTCAACATAATGCATATAAAAGGTAAGGAGAACAAAATAGATGATACTATGAGTTGACATGCTCATAACCTAATGAACATCAATAGTAGCATAATTACTACCGATTTTATTGAGAAAGTTAGACAATGTACACTTGTTGACCCAAAGTATCAAGAATTACAGATAAAAATACAACAAAGTAATGTTCCGGGGTATAGTGAAAATGCAGAAAAATCGCTGATATATAGAAACATATTATATATTTCTACATTGGAAGAACTTAAACAACTGATATTTGATAAATATCATAAAATACCTTATGCAGGAAACCTAGGATATAAGAAGATGGTCACAACCTTAAGACATAAATTCTTTTTTCCAGGAATGAAGAAAGACATGGCAGAATTTCAAAGAAAATGTTTAGAGTGTCAACAGATGAAGGTGGAACACCAATGCTCGACTGGGCTATTAAACCCCTTGCCTATTCCAGAATGGAAATGTGAAATAATATTGTTTTATTTCATAACAGGACCATCTAGAACAAAAGGTTATCACGATTCTATAATGGTAGTGGTGGATTTACTAAGTAAAGCAACCCATTTTCTGTCAGTACAATCTACCTTTGGAACTGTACAAACCTCACAAATTTTTATGAAGGTTTTTTTTCGACTCCATGGGGTTCATAAAATGATAGCATCTAAGAGAGATGCTAAATTCACCTCCAACTTTTGGAAAGAATTGTTTGGAAATATGGGCACTAAATTAAACTTTAGTATTGCATATCATCCTGAAACTAATGGTTAGACAAAAAGAACCAAATAGATTTGAAGGATATGCTCAAATTTTTTTAATGGATCGACCAACTAGATGCTAAGATTTTCTACATTTGGGAGAATTTTACTATAACAAAAAATATCAGGCAACGATTAAAATGAGTCCATTTGAAGCCTTGTATGGCATAAAATGCCATACCCCTCTTAGTTGGAGTCAACCAAAGGATAGCCTGATCCTTGGACCAGATGCCTTAAAGGAAATGGAACAGATAGTGCACAAAATTTAGCAGAATAGTAAGGCTGACAAAGATCAGAAAAATAGTTACACCGACAAAAGAGACTACATAAGGAATTTAAAATTGGGGAGCATGTGTATATTCGAGTAAACCCCAAGAAAATCACCGAGAGAACTGGTTCTTGCCCAAAATTGGCACCCCGCTAGTGTGGGACATTTGAAATCCTAGACATAATAGGACCTATAGCCTATCAACTAGCTCTCCCCAACCATATTAAGGTTCATAATGTTTTCATGTTTCTTTACTGAAGAAATATGTACATGATTCTTCTCATATTATTGATTGGAAAATGTTACAAGTGGAGCCTAAAGGAAAATTCACAGTAGAACTGCTTTGCATTCTTCATTAGAGAAAGATATGGCTTCAGAATCGATCTGTTTCTTAGGTTAAAGTGCGGTGGAAGCACTATATTCCTCAGGAGGCCAAGTGGGAGCAAGAAGATGAGATGCATAAACATTTTCCAACATTTTTCAATCAACATGATTAGTTGGAGTAAAAATTGAGGACAGTGTTAAAAGAAGGGGGGGAAGTATGTTGTCACATACCTCCTTGACCAAATATTAATAACCACCTATTATGCTCCCCTCACTAAATTTACTCTTTGATTTAATTTATATTCAACAGTGGTCACATGCATAAGTATTCAATCATTCTCATCAACAAGATACCACATGCAAATATACACATATGTTGAGAGATTCGACAACATAAAGAGTGAGGAGAAAACATATAGTACATCCCATGAAATTGAATCATACCAAAGTAACTGAAAAATGCCACTTGGAAAATCAAGAACCACCACCGAACCTAGAACTGCCTTCCTCCAGCTCAACCCCGAGCCGAGAGTTCTTGCCATGGATCAACTTCCTCTTGTTGATCTCTTCAATGGATATTTAATAATCTCTTTCATGATATGGTTTCTTTTAGCTGCATCTCTCTTTTATGGACATTTTTGTCCATTTTCCTAGGCTTTTCCCAGAAAATCTAGTCTTCCTCTCCCACGAGGCTTCTCTTCATAAAAACTTTCCTTTCTCTTCCATGAGGCTTTTATGTTTTTCTTAAAATTAGCATATTTAACCACCTAAGTAACTTAATGGATATTTATCTCCCAATACATTAAGATTATATAGAATTGGATTCTAGAAGGCTTATCATGAAAGAATTATCCATTCCCATTCGCTAATGGGATTTTATTTGGAAAGAATCTCATCTTTTGGTGTATCAATTTCTAGGTGATTAAATTATCTTTAATTATTTAGTAACAAAGTATTTACTTTCATTATACACCTCATAACTAGATTTTCTATTACTACTTAATCTTAGATTAGGTCTCCATTGATGATGTTGGACCCACCAACATCAAGGGTATCTCCCCAATGTGAAGTCACAACTAGACCTCACACCATTTGGTGTAGGAGTCCCTTTTGGTAGGATGGCCTGGTTACCATTATCTTAAATATATGCCTTATCTCTTTCCTTTTATCATGTGAGAGTGGTCTTCTTCGTCTTTGAATAAAGGGGTTCGTGTGCCTGGTGAGTGCTAGTCTTACTTGTGTCAAGGTTCTTTAACCGCAAAGGGAGAGGGTGGAGGTGAGTCTTGAGTCGAAAGGGAATAGTTTGAACTCTGTGAGAGACACACAACACACAGGACATGCATAGTGTCTGGAGGAGAAGTCCACATGGATGTGGTAGCCACAAACACATAATGAAGGGATAGCATGTACAACACCCAGTGAAGTAGTTCATACAAATGCGACAGTCGTTATAGCAAGTCCATGTGAAATGTTTCATGTGATGTCTCATGAGCCAGCCCATGGAGGAAAGACACCATTAACAACTTATACAACACATTTTCATAAAAGTAGGTATTAGAGCAACAAAAATAGTTCAATTATTTTAACACAGGTTAAAGCAACATGCATCACTATTATGAAACCAACTGACAAAAAGATAGAAAGGATAGATCAACAACTTAAAAATAAACCTGTTTGAGGGGGCAACCTCCTTTATATTACACAAATGAAAAATGCTTGTATGATCCAAATGACAAGACATACTTTCTATATATCGGAGTCTAAGGGGTCATAATATAATCAGAGCCAACATAAAAATAATAATTTAAAGGCACAACGATAACAATAGTGGGCTTCTATGGGGAAAAATAAGAAAAATATGTGGACTACATGGGCACAAAAATATAATAAGGGGGTTACACTAATAACAATAAGGGGTTACACTAGTAGTATAGGGACCTAACATGCCCCTCTCCTTCAAAAAGTGTTTTTCCTCAGCTTCAGTAGTTCTTGATGCTTCTGTATAAAATTCTCTTCCTCCCATATGGAATCTTCAGTGGGTAAGTTCTTCCAGTTGATGGGATACTCTAAAATTGAACGATTTCTTAGCTGTCAGTTTCTAGTTTCTGTGACTGCTTCAAATTCCAATGTGATTTTTCCTTCCTTTTCATGTTCCAGAAATATTGTTTAAACTGGGAGCTTGTCATCTATAACATTTTCTAAGGATGAAACATGGAAAACTAGGTGCACTCGGGAAGATGCAGGAAGCTCTAATTTGTATGCCATAGTACTAATCTTTTGCAATACCTTGTAAGGACCATAGTACTTTGGTGATAATTTATTATCCTTCTTAGCTTTCTTGAGGGACATTTGTTTCTATGGTTGTATTCGTAAAAAAATGATTCACCTATATCAAAACTTCTTTCGTTACAATGTTGATATTCCTGTTGTTTCATTCGATTCTGCGTGAAATTGAGGTTATCCTTTTTCTTCTTGATATTTCCTTCTATCTTGAGAGTTTGAGGAGTGTTAATTTCTGCCAAAGGATTACAAGATATGGTCGGGTTCGTTTCTTCTTTCTCTGGGGTTGGTTCCTCGCGTATATCATATTCTTTTGATGTTTCTTGATCCTTTTCTTCCTCCTCTTCACGATCAATGTAAAATAGTTTCTTTTAGCACAATTATGACATTTAGTGTATTTTCTATCACAACTATAACAAAGGAAAATTTCTCCTTTTTATTCCAATTGTTTGGTGTCAACCTCGTAGGTTGTGGAAGGCTAGGTGCAACAACACTTCCATCTTTATAATTGTGAGTGGTAGGATTTCTTGTTGCCATAATTTTTCTTTCGAGCCTCAATGCCTTCTCCAATGAATCAAGTTCCCAAAGTCAAACCTCATGTTGAATGTAATCCTTTAAAGTCCCTATGAAGACATGAATACTCTACTTATCTGGAATATCATTTACCCATCATATTCAATTTTTGGAAGTCCTCAATGTGCTCTACCATTGAAACCTTTTGTTTGAGATTTATCAATTGGCTAAAGAAGGTGTTCCTCTTTGTATCCTCATAATGTGCTATCATTTCCTCCATGAAAATTGACCAAGTGACAAGTGGTTTACGAGAACAAATCCCTTTATACCATAAAAAATTATTATGTTCTAAATATAAAGATACAATACGTACCTTTTGTAACACTTGCACATCATGTAGATCAAAATATTTCTCCATCTGTAGTATCCATGTTATGAGATCCTTGCCATCAAAATTTCTCATATCTATCTTTGGAATATGGTGGGTCTTCAATCCAATGTTAGATTCTATGAAATCATGAATAAAATTTATCTTTTTCTCATCATGAGTTTCCTATACTATCTTTTATTCATTAGGAGGCCTTTATTGTAGCACCTTTGTCCCACCTTCCTTCAAACCTTCCATGTATTCCTTCAAATGTTCCATTTCTTTCTTCAAATCTACTTCCATACCATCTATGTTAGCTTCCATGCAACATATAAAACTATTCATCTTAGCTTCGATATCATTCTTCAAATAATCCATCCAATTTTGCTTACTAGGTGTTTCTATTTTCTTGATTTGAGTCATTATTTTTCTTGCTCTTAGGAGCTCAATATTTAAACTACTGTAACTCTATAATTTTAGATCTTGAAGTTCTGAAATTTTGACCTGTGGTAGCCCTCTGAGTCCTATTTCTAACCCCACTAGTCTGATCAAATTTGGATTCTTCAATAAAGTGTTATGCCAAATGTCCTACGATGGCCTCATTATAGACTAGTTTAGTAGAGAGAACTTGTACGGCCTACCACATGTCATTGTTTCGACCTTTGTGTTGGGTTGTGTTATATTCTTTCCACTACTAGCCCACGTAGTTAACCGAGGGGTTAGAAGCAGGTATGCCACGAGCCGAAAGGTTTATTGCTCACAACCATGACCCTTAATTTCTTAAGATTTTACAACATTTCCATTGCTTTTGAGGCTGGAGCTAAGCCTTTTGGTTTCTATCCGAAATTAAGTTATTTACTAGTTTTAAGATGAGGGTTTTTCCCTAAGAGCTCATTTAGGTAGTAATGTTTAAACCACCTACGACTCTCGATTTTTCTCAAGTTTTGAAATGTGAGCTATGATGGATTTAAAGGCCTTTGAGCCTATTTCCGCTTGCGTTGAGGGATGATTGTTCTCATTATGCTTGAGAGGAGGTCGAGAATGTCATCACTCGTTGCTCTGATGGCATCGATCATTTCATTGTCTCCTATATTTGATGAACAATACACTCTTATACTTTTGGCTTAAGTGTGCTATAAAAGAATTACTGTGTTTTCTCATCTTTTCTCACCGTGGGTATTGTGCAATATGAAGGAGACTAGATCTATATAACTATCTTAATTTCTATAAAAGATTCCTACAACGTTATATATGGTTTTGATATATATAGATTATTCATAATGTTGCCTTTCGATGCTACCATACTATGGTAACCCATCGTTATTCCTTTATGTTCGTTAATAATAATAGTTTTCACATATTCTATCGAGAGGCTCTTAAGCTTTCCATGCTATATTAATAGGTTATATGCAAATGGAAGTGTTTGAGGGGGTTTATATCAGTATTGTGACCTTAAAGTTTATCTTCTTTCCTTGACTATTAGTGTATCTATCTTTTATGGGGTATCGAATCACTCCCTAGTTATTCATGCAAGAGTTAGCCTCCTACCTTATTTAATAACCTATAATTCAAATGTTAATAACTATTGTTGAGCAATTTGTTAACATGTAAAATAGATATTCATAGCTACTCTACATTAAATTCTTGTATTCTTTATACACAATTATATTTAGAGTTCAATAATAAATTCTTAAAAGTT
Organism: Pinus taeda; assembly: GCA_000404065.3. Taxonomy (NCBI): domain Eukaryota; kingdom Viridiplantae; phylum Streptophyta; class Pinopsida; order Pinales; family Pinaceae; genus Pinus; species Pinus taeda. The sequence goes on from APFE030171134.1 coordinate 38,722, forward strand.
TTATACCTCACTTATCGTTTAATGTAAATATATACGAAAGGTATCTCCTCCCAGCCACTAGTCTTCCAATCACGTCGAGACTCACCCCCGAGCACTTTCTATCTTTTACGCTAGATATACAAAAGGTCTCTCCTCCTAGCCACGAGTGCGGCAATCTCCCCAGAGTCTCGCAACCATGTAGAGACTCTCCCTCGAGCACCTTCTATCTTTTACGCTTGATATATGAAAGGTCTCTCCTCAGAGCTACCACGAGTCTCGCAATCACATCGAGGCTCTCCTCAGAGCACTTTATATCTTTTACACTCGATCTATTCCAGTTACACTAAGTACTATGGGCCTCACGACTCCTCTCTAGCCTCAATCTCTATATTCTCTTATCCACTATTCTCAACAAATTTTCCCACTCGTTTATTCGACCGAGCTCTAGGAGTTCTTTCTCCTCTTGTCCCCTCTCTATATTACCCTTCTTAGGGAGAGGGTAATTTTTTCTTTGCAACCGTTTCTTTTAAATAAACAAAATAATTTTATTTTTGTTAAAGTATTACTACCTATAACTTACGTAATTGCAATATATGTTTCTTGGACTTCGACCATAAATGAGTTAATATTTCTCATAAAAAATGATGATGATGATGATGGTCACTAAGACGAATGCGGTCTATCCTACATCAAGAAAAGGGAGTCTAATTGTCATTCTTCAAAATCTTGTTTATGTGATCAAGGAGCACAAAAAGAAGCATTCAAAGATGGCTATAGTTGGGCTCTCTTAACAAGTCAAGAAGATTGGAGGTGTGGGTGATGATAGGGAATTGAGAGTAGATGTGAGCAAGAGAAAAGTAGTCTAAAAGAAGTCATTTTCATGTTCCATTACTGTCACAAATATCACAAGTTTTACCCTCCTATGGACTCACAAATGTGACAAATTCTAGTGATGGAGCCTTGGCTCATGGGAGTTAGTTCTAATCCTAATATATAAAAAAGTCTTAATCTATTATAATATAATATTATATTATAAATGATATTCCAAAATAAACACCTATTTATGTCATTAAAAATATTAGTTACTCAAATATATTTAATTGGTCTACTATATATTTTCTATTTGTATATGATAAATGTTTTTCCTAATATAACTCTTTTTACTTTTTCCAAATAAAAGTATGACTCTTAGTTTATATTATAGTTAAATATTAATATTAATATAATTATATTATATTATAAATTATATTCTAAAACAAATAACCATGTATATAATATCAAGTTTAACTCTAATAATTTAAATGAATTGATATAAAATTATATTATTTAATGTAGAGATTGAAATATTTTATTTAATAATAAAAATAAAATAATTTTATGTTATTAATATGTTTGTATTTAACTATTATGTCTCAATTAAATATAAAATGAATCACATATCATGCAGTTTGCATGATATTTTCTCCTAATCAAATAATAAAGAAATAACTTATCTCTTTAATAGTTTAAAAGTAAATTACCTTTTCTCTTTAATTTCAATTACTCTATTTTTATTTTTATATAATAGATGTAAAATTGACATGGAATTAAAAAATTTTATGCCCAAAGTTTTTTTTTTTTTTTTTAATCGAAATTATTATAAATACTATTCTTTTATTTATAATTAAGCCATGTAAAACACTACCTCTAGAAGAAACAAGAATTCAAGATTTAAAATTAGGTGGCCTTTCAAGATTTATGGGACTCGTGCAACTCCAAGATTTAAATTTAATATTTTATAAGTGAATTATCTTTTTCATTTAATTTCAAATTAACTTTATTTTTATTTATATAAATAGATGTAAAATTAGTAGAAGTTAAAATATTGTATTAATAACTATATAAATAATAAAATTAGTCTATTATTTATTTAAATATAAATAATTAATTAAAAATTAATTATTTTTAATTTATAATTAAGGCCATGTAAAACACCATTCTTCAGAAGAAACAAATTCAATGATTATATAGGTGGTCTTTCAAGATTTATCCGACTAGTGTACACCGCCCTGAGAAGAAACAAAAAATTTCAAGATTTTAAAATTAAGTGGCATTTCAAGAATTGAATGAGACTCTTGCAACTGCCAGATTAAAGTTTAATAATTTTAGTAAAATTAATCTTTTCTTTCTTTAATTTAATTATCTAATTTTTATTTTCATAATAAACTAAAATTAAAATTAAAATTAAAAATATTTATTATAACTCATGTTTTAATTATTATTATTATTATTATTTTAATATAGATTATGTATATATTATTTTTTTATTGTAATTAAGCCATGTAAAACACCACCTCTACCTCCAGAAGAAACAAAAATTCAAGATTTAAAATTAAAAATCTTTCCAGATTTATGTCACTCAGGTAAAACACCACCTTTAGAAAAAAATAAAAATTCAACATTTAAAATTAGATGTTCTTTCAAGATTCATTCGGGCTTCATTTCTTTCTACAATTCCTCATTCGGAATTTCTGAAAATATTCTGTTGCAATTCATCATTCAGAATTTCGGAAAATATTCTATTCCATATCGATGGCTGCTTCGAATACCAAGCAAATGGCTTTGGGCATTTGCATTTTTTTCCTCTTCCTCTTATCTCCTTTACCAACCATAGCAGCGGCGAGGGGGGCGACGGCGGTGCCATCACTGCGTAAATATAACAATTCCAATTTGCAACAAAAATCTAAAAACAAAATTCGAACAAATTCCAGTTTGTTACTAATCCGTGAAATTGTTTGATGTGGGTGTGTTTTTAGGGCTTAGCGAGGCTCACAATGAGACAGCTGTTGGCGTTGACGCTGGTTTTGCACGGAAGGAGCATCCGTGCTGCGCATGGTGCTGCTGCGGATGGTTATGTACAGACAATGATTGTTGCAGTGCATGACAACGTTGTTCGCGGAGGAACCGTGCTGCGGATCGTGCTGTTGTCTTCGTTGTGATTTCGAATGTTGCTTAGCATGACAATGTTGTTTGCTCTGAGAATGGTGCTGCACCAGAGAGGGATCCCTGCTACCCGTGGTGCTGCACTTTAATGACTATTTTTATCCTAAGCATTGGCCACTTCGATTACAGTGTGTTTATTAGTTTAGATTATTCCGGATTTATTAAGCTTCAAACCTCTCTTATTTTCTGAATGCAAGATTGGAATAAAGATTTGCATCTTAATATATCTCTCAAAATATCTTTCTCAGAACTTGATAAATCTGAAGTGAACATGGTATTAATTTTAATTTTTTAGCTAAATTTTATTTTCATGTGATTTCACTCTATTAAATTGTTTTAACATAATATATATATATATATATATATATATTTATGTAATTTGAATGGGTCCATATAAAATTAATTTATTTAAAATAAATATTGAAATATTTTATTTATGGTTAACTCCTTTTTGTTAGTAATATTTTTTTTTCAATATTACATGTCAACTTGATGTTTAGCACGAATAGAATTACATAGATTTTAGGTGTAACATTACAGGTTTCAACTCTATATTGAGTCATGGAGGAATTACACATGTCCCTCACACTCAAAAGAGGAGACTAGGCAATTATACAGGAAATTAGAGATCTTTCACTATAAATTACTTTATCTCTATATATAAACATAATATAAAATTAAGGTTAACCTTGAAGTTCCCCATATGGGGTGTTTGCTAGAGGGCAAGTACAGAGGAGCATAATGCCACCACCCCAACATCCATTAATGGACTCAACATGACACTAGGCCCCACCAATATTATTTGACAAATATGAGCAATTGTTGAACATGGAAAAGAGCAATTTCATTTCAAGGAACTAGGTTGAATGCCTTTTTTAGGTGTTTTTCAGCCTCATCCATGTCTTGTAATATTGAGAATCCATGGTTACTTTGGCTAGAGAATGTCACCTACATGGAAAATAGGAGAAGTTTGGTTCATGTTGTGAGATGACACTAGAGAGGTGATCTAGTCACAATAAACACCACTTGTTGGAAATCATTATCATTCGTTATGGTGGAAGAGTTCTCCTACAACAACCATTATGAGGAGGTATTTTCTCTCATGGAATATTTAGTGGGGTTTCTTCTCTTCACTCACCTATTGTTTGGCTTAGCTTGGAACCTTTGTGTTAGTAAATTTTTCTTTGGCTCTCCTCCTAATTAGGTTTTATCTATCCTAGTCCTTTCTTCTTATTTTCACTTTTACTAATTGAAATATTATAAATGTGTATGTAGGTTCCTTCATTCTCTAAATTTTCCACTCTTACCCCTACATATCATTCACCATCATTCATTGTTTTCCCATAGTTTCTCCACCATTATGGTTACACTTCCCCCATGTTTTGTATCTATATTAACTCAAATGGGGAACTTCCATCATCAATATAAACCATTGGCTTTGATCATTACCTCCCTCCACCACCTTAGCCCTTCCATCCACTAGAAAAGGTTGCACCAGTAGACCATTTGATAGCACGATTCTACCCGGATCCCACCACATCCATTTTTAAAATATCAAGTGGTTTGTGTAGATAGCAGTCATGTAATCCCTCAACTATAAACTGAGAATTGAAGTTTGGTGGATGCAACAATAGATGTTTCTTTTCAATAAGTTGTGTAGTAGACTAATCCACCCCCTAGTGGGTCTCCATCATTGGGTGAGACATTAAAGATGAGTTCATCCACTGAAGATTTATTTTCTTTATGATGAATTGAAGTGAGTATAGGCATTTTTTGTTTAAATCCTATGCTCTAAATCTTGAAACAATTAAAGAGTGATCTAGTAGAGAGGTTAGCGGCAAGGAGAAGGAAACACTCTTTGATTTATTAAACCATCTATGGTGAGTTTTATGGGATTGAATTATAAAGTATTACATTGTAAGTGTTTAATTTATTGTAGAACGAATCTAATAAGAATATTGGTTCTTTATGGAGTCCCAAGAGAGAACAATCATTAACCAAAAGAAAAAAGTTGAGCTCCTCCTTCTAGTAAGAGGATAAAGGTCAACTTTGAGTATGAAAATGATGGTGGTGAAAGTATAAGTGGTCAAGGGGCCCATTTTGAATAAACACCATCATATGCCAAATGATCATATTTGAGCATGAGATCATGTTTGTATATTGAAATCATTTTCTATCAATGCCACCATATGTCATACTTCCATGTTTAGGCATGAGCTGTCATTTTGTAAATTGAACATGTAGTGTCATTTTCTTAAATATGTACAATTGAGCCAATTTTGACTTTTTGTGTGCGTATGTATTTAAGTATCCACTTATGAGTTGAAGTGTATTTTTGGTTGATGTTGAAGTGTTGTATTGTTAGGTTGAATTTTCATCTATGTAGTGATGATGCAATATCACTTATTGTAAAGTGATCACTCTTGATAAGTTGTACTCTTGAAGGTGTTTGTATTCGGTTTTTGACGAAATTTCAATTCACCATATTCTCGGTGGAAATTAGTTGATGATACAAACAAATTGCAACAAGTTTTATCCGTGAGAAAGCACTTCTCCAAGGGCATACTAAATATGAAAATCACTTTATTAAAATAATTTATGTAATAGAATTATGTTTTTTATCCTCAATTTCCATAGTAAATCACTTGAAAATTTCAATCCTATTGTTGGAAACGAGATCCCCAAAGGACAGTTTTGGGGCTAAAAGCCCATGTTTTGGGTCAATTTTGTAATAAAGTTGTAAAGTCTCGGTATTTTGTGGTCACAGAGTACGAAGGTGCTAAGAGTCATAAAGGGTTGTCCACCCTTATTTTGTAAAGTGAAAAGTTGGGTGTAAAGATCCATCCATGGTCCGCAGAGCACGAGATTGTATAAAAGGAGCTAAGTAAGTAAGCTCTAGTAGTCTTTGGTGGAAAGCGAAGAATGAAGTGAAGAGTCTTGGTATAGAAGTCTAAGTGTTTGGGTTTTAGCGTAGGTAGAGGCTCTGGAGCTGAGTGCGAAGAGACCTAAGGTCAAAGTTCACACCTCAGTGCATGGACCCCTGCGGATGTGTGGGCAGGATGGATAGAGTCTATATTAATCTGAAGATATCAATAAAGAGGAATATTTTGCAAATTTTGTGTATCTATTTCATGTTAATGCACATTGTTATATTGTGTATAGGTTTCATTTACAATGTTTATGTGATGCGTGAATATATCTGATTATATTGGTTAATTGAACGGGAATAATAAGATCAGTTTATGGTGTGCTAACTATGATTGATTAGTAAGATAAGTAAAATACTTAAGATAACTTGGGAACCTATACAGTACGTTGTCATAGCAGCACAAAAGTACCTGGATTGCGGGTTAAGGCTACGCAAGGTCAATCGTACACCTTCGCGGAGGTACTGAAGGGCGGAATAAAGGGGTAGACTCACAAAGCCCTAATGCTTAGTGATGTGCACAAAAGGAGGAACAAAGGGTATAATGCGACATCACAACCAACTCAGGGTGCAAAAAGTTGGTTTTAGCATTCCCCCATAATGCTTAGGGTGAGACTTCGGTTAGCACTCTGCGGGCTGATGCTGAAAGGGCCACTAGTGTAGGTATTTGTTTGGCTAACTAATGCTGAACCTCGGTGAGGCCCTACAAAGCCAACAAATGGCTCCATTGTCGGGATTAGAATCTACATGAGAGACATGTGATGTGATGTCACTGGAGTCCAACTGAGAAAGAGATCGAGGACTCGTTGGATAGGAAGATCCACAAATTCACGGCATAGGAGAACAAAAATCCGCGACTGACAAAGGAACAGGGGCTCGACAAATACCTATATACAGAAATTCACTAGATCTTTTTCTATTGCTTTCTAATTGAGCTATACGAGTGGATCGTGAAGCTAGCAGATAGCCAAGGAAGGTGGAGACTTGACGGCCCTATTGTGTGGACCCCGGCTTTAGTACAGAGACTAGAAGCCTCTGAGGATAAGATCACCCATGCTATCGATCATTGGCTCGATCACATCATTGGAGGATTTGTGACTGAATTGGTGGTCGATACCTCAGTTAGTTACGTCGAGGCGGAGCGATGATTTTTCAAAGGTCCGCGAAGTAAGTACTTGAAGTCTTTAAGTACCAGGATTAAGATGTTATTGTGCGAAACACGGGTTATGCAGCTACCTTGATGTTCGAAGCTATGCGAAGTGAAAAGAATTACAAAAATGAAGGAAGAAAAGGTCCCAAATACATCCCACTCATTTCACCTCCATTGGGTGATGAAGAGGGAGTAGCGCGGGATTCTCCATGAAGTACAATTCAGTTAATAAGACAGGGATTCCTACGACTGGCACCTTCACCTACACCACCTCCAACTTCACCACCATCACCTGTGACTTCGCCAACACCACCTCCACCTCCATCGCAGTTCAACATGGCAAATTAAGTGAAGCTACCTTTGTTTAAAGGCCTGGGAAATGAGGACACTGACCAATTTTGGTTTGTCATGAAGCGTGTATGGAAAGCTAAGGGCATCATAGATGACCATATGAAGAAGGCGACATTGGTTAGTGCTTTGTAAGATCGCACGTGAACCTAGTACATCAAGTACTCTAATAATAACCCAAATTCTAGGTTGGCAGACATACAAGCCAGGCAGAATAAGGAGTTTAGTAGGCCTAAATCTGAGGCACAGTCGATTGTGGGGTTCAAGGAAATCGCGATGAAACCAGGTGAGACAACTTGGGAATTGCATGAGAGGTTGGTGTAAAATCCACGAAGCTAATATGAACTTAACTCGTAGACAACAATGTGAATGGTTCATGGCTTCACTCCTGCCACACCTAGCAGTTGCTCTGTCATAGTAGAAGATTACGACTTATGCAAAGGCCTTGGAGATTGTAATGAAACTGCATGAAACAATAATGCAAGATCTGAATCTAGTGGTTTAGTAGATCCATGCACAGTTGAAAAATCTTTTCCTTGAAATGCAAAGTTTGAAGCAAGACAGAACAGTCTCGCCGGAGGTGCACGACGAAATATGGTGCATGAAATGTAAAGGTCAGGGGCATGACAAAGATCGCTACCTCGTCTTTGCGAACTATATTGCAGGAGTAGGGCTAATGCCTTTGAGACTAGAAACCCAAGTAGGACCAAGCATGGGCTCTGTGTTGTGGTGTGCTATATGTCACGTAGCACGAAAACATATGACGGATAACTATCATTTGCTATAGATGTCTGTACAAACACTTCAACAACTACTCTATAACCTCTCTAAATCGGTAGGGCATGATGAGCGCAACTGCCAAAGTTATGAATTAATGATAAATAGAACACCCACCTATAGAGTTGAGGTAGAAACATAGCCTCCTCACTAGAGCGTTGGGATGATGCGAACAGGCTTCGATGGGTGCGAATGCGGCTGAGGCAGTGGAGGACCTTGCAAAGGTTGGGGACAACTGATGTGTTACAATTGTGGAGGACCACGACACTATGCCCGTGAATGTACTAATCCAATGTGGTTGTTGAGAAAATATTGTACTCAGTTTCATCATGAGACAAAAGATTGTCCTACGCTGATAGCGAGGATACATGACAAAGTGGCGCTACTACATGAGTCGACTCAAAACCTACAGATGATGAGGTTTGAGCTCCACAAAGAGGATCCGAATGTGAATATACTGCTCCAAATTGGGATTCCAATGGGCGATGATAAGGTAAAACAACCTGAAGACAACACATGATTTTGCAAAGCTCCAGTGAAGGAGGCTGAATTTGATTTGGAGCACGCGCATGAAACATTCATGGAAGCAAAGAAGAGCTTCACTGATGCCTCTACCTTAGGGAGTAGGGGTAAGCCTTATCACGAAATGGACCCTTCTATGCTTACGACCTTTCTAGAGACTTGCATGAAGTTGTTGCATGATAGGAAGGTCGTGAAGGGGTTACAAGAGCTTATAAATAGATGTGCTGGAAACACTCCGGGTGAACTGCGGGTTGTACAAAAGATTGGTAAGTATAAAGCAAGTTCAAGATGAGAGATGAGACTAATCGCGCAGATAGGAGAATATGAAATGGATCAGGTTATTCTAGATCTAGGGTGAGGCGCGAACGATTTACCAACGTAGACTTGGGAGCGGATGGGAAGACCCGTGCTACAGTGGTCTCCAATTCAATTAAGGATAGAAAATGAGCAGACGATCATCCCCATGGTATGACTGCAAAGAGTAACTATAGATATTGAAGGCGCAAGCGCATTGGCTGACTTTTAAGTGATAGAAATTATGGATAACAACCCCTACCCTGCACTCCTTAGCATTGATTAGGTTACTGACATGAACGAGGTAATCAACCTAAAGAAGCGAGAGAAGATATTTGAGAAGAAATCATTTCGTGTAATAGTACCGCTAGACCATGTTGAAGGATCACGCTATACTAAATGAGTCCGCGATTACGAGAGCAATGACGATTTGGATTACATATATAAGATAACAGCAAGAGACCAAGATTGGGTGAATCCAACAATGGACGGACGAATTACATGGGATCACGAGAGTTCGAACACCTCAAACTTTAATAAAGAACTAGAGCGCTGGCAGAATCTACTACATGAAGTAACCATGCTGAGCTGTAACATGATGACTTTATTATTGCGTTGTGTATCGTCAGAGGTAAGAAGTGTGCCCACTTACGATGGATTGAATGATGTGCATGTTTTTTTTTATGCATTTGAGAGGGAAGTACCAGAGAAGTAGTGCTTCGAGGCTTTGGAATGGGTAATGCGCACTATGCCTGCAAGATGTGGGGTACGCACAAGGGTAGCTTTGATGATTGGCGTGAATAAAGGAGGATGATGAGAACAGTATTTGGGAAGCTGAAGTTATGAATTATAGAAAAATATGACGGGAAGGATGATCTGTAGACACACTTGGCCAAATGGGGTAAGGCTTATGGAGTGAAGCCCCAACCTGAATGGGTGCACTTGTTCTATAATACCTTAGATGTCATCCCAATGAAATAGTACTTTGAAACAGAATTCTGCCATGGCACAGGTGAATGGGATATTCTACATGAAGGATTCATAATGATGTTGAACTTCGAATATGGGTTTGATTGTATTGAAAAAGCGCTACAAGAAGTTAAAGCAACAATCTTTAGGATACCGCAAGATCCTTTGGATCTGATTCAACCTGATTGGAATGCTAAGTTGAGCCATGCACTATAATGTGATGCTGGGTTAACCTCACTTTACCCACAGTATGCATGCCTTATGCATATTTCTAATTTGTCCCAGGTATTTGACTCTCAAAGCAGTCAAATCTTCATAATATCAATGGTTAAGGCCTGACATAACAGTTCCTTGTTATCAGAACCAATCACCCTGCCTAAACATCCTATCGAGATTTCAAAAGCCCCTTAACCTTCAATCATTACTTTATTAAAGGCTCTCTCTTAGACCTTTCCTAACGGGACTGTAAAACCCTTCATATCCGCATATATAACCTTTACCCTTATTAAACCTTGTTTACATATAGGTTCACGTATAAAACCTTTATCGGCACTAATTTTCATTATAAAACATTATAGTGGAATTATCGCGCAAACATACCTTTCTCCCCTTCCCATATAGACTCAGTGCAGTCCCTGAGGTTAAACCTCATCACAATCGGTTATCGGCACTTTGTCATAGCACACCACATATATATTTACATCACCCCTCTGAATCTGACATTCCACTATCGAAACGCATATATTGACTCTTTACACTAAAAACCAGACCATACATAAATACGAGAATACAAAGGAAATCCACTCCAGATCATATATATCAGAACTCAAACCTATTTTAATCGCAACTATAAAATCACCAGGTCCGCCTTCATTGCATATCACATATCTTTGCACTCTGATAATCATGACATTAGTCACCGATATTTCTAGATGACGATCACCGATTATCATTGTCGGTGATATCACACCTTCGCCAATCACTCCTTTTTAATTTCGACTCTGACATGTGATTTAAATCATAACTCTTGATGTCGCCACAATCCAATGGTCCATGATTAACCATGCACATTCATTGCAATTCCCCAAGACTTGGTTGCGACTTAATCTCAATCGTTGATATTCGAGATCTGACGGTTCCTGTGCCTCACTCTTAGTTCCTCCACTCGCTCCTTATTCTTAGAAATTATGCTAAGTATTTAGTGTTTTCTCTATAATCTTGGTTTCTTCAAAGGTTTTTGGACCTTTGCTATTCTGCTGCGCACTATCTCTTCTGAGCTAAGTAACTTTTCACTCTCCTCTGATCTCTGTTCTTAAAGAGCTCTAATGGATTCAAGGACCCTTCCTGATCCTCTGTATCATTTCTCCCTTTGTGTTCTACTTGATTATATCTCGACTGAATTTCACTCTACTGTTCTACTCGAACAGTTCTCAATTTCCCCCCTGCATGTCCTTCTGAGTTATACATGCAATCCTGTTATAGAACCTATGATTTCACACATAATCCAACACTCAAAACACACATTCCACTCAAAATTCAGATGAATATATTAATAATATAAACAATTGATTACATAACCAAGCCTTTGTGTCTTGCACAGGCTTGATTTTCTACTATGAGTGGCCTCTGTTTACATTATACCTGTAGGTACAAAACCACTCCAAATATCTAACCTCTCAAAACATCTACCTCTCTAACCTTTGAATTATACAAGAAGATGAAAATTTATACAAAAAATGAATTCATGAACCAATTCTGGTTCAGAACCGGAAATCTCTCACCCTCTCCTAAAAAGTGTCTTCATCTCCACTCTTTTCTAAACAAACGCTAAATCAAGCTTTTAGTTTCCTCATTTTCTATTCAAACCAAACAAATATAATTGTTTGGCCTAATCTCCACATAGGGATGATCAGTTAGCCACTATACCATTTTTTTCTCAAAATAAAACATTTTCACATATTTAAATAAATAAAATTAATTAAACTGTTGCCTTCCAACCCTTTGTTAGTCACAACATGTGATCATCCCATAACATTGCTGACTAGGTCTAAATACTCTAGCATCAGACTCCCAAGGTTGAAATATTTCATGGACTCCTATTCATGAGTCTTTCTACTTGCTTTATTGTTAACTCCATCAGATTTCATTTCCCAACTCGCTACCTGATCCCTTTCATCTGCAGGTGTATTCACTGCTTCCTTTGTTTCTCTTGGGTGCCCAACTTTGTGTTGTGGATGTCGTTTTGCTCTGCATTCATAAGCATCTCCTTTGCATAATGTTTTGGTGTTGATACCCTGTATAAACACCTCCTCAAACAACATAAATCTCTGCTTCTCTATCCACTGTTGTCTTGTCATCATACCAATAGAATTGATCTCCATCTTCATGTATTTTCTCTTGTCTTGTACCTGACTGTTCCTTTTAACTTCTGACTCGATCACCAGCATCTCCTTCTGTTTATAAACCAATTTCTTTATGTTTTTCTTTATATCCTTCCATCTTCCCTTGATTTGCTGACCTTGACAATTCATTATACTCATTATCTTTGTAGTTTTCATCATCCATATATCAAATAGCTTAAGTAGAGTCCTTCCAATCTCAAAAGAAGATTGGGTTTTGGTTCATACAAGAACGTATAGCCTTCCAACTACATATTGTTCTCTCACTGAAAATATCTTAATTATTGAACATTGCTCAATTTCCTCCATTTTCCTATCAAACTTAGTTGAGCTATTCACCCAATTTTCCAATTGCATCCTCAAGATAAACATTTGAAATTTATGTCTTCTTTGTATTAAGAACAAAATCTGTGTGTGGATTGTACTTCCACATCCCTTGAAATCTTCTTCCTCTTCTGCAATAACTTTTTTAAGAGCTATGCCAACTCTCCTTCCTTTATTCCAAGATTCTAATCACCACATTGCTTACAATCATCTTCTTGTTTCCATAAGGCAAACTCACTTCCTGCAATTCTAGAGTTTACACATTTCTTCATGTTTACTTGTGCAAACATATCTCCAAGAGTAGTTTTTCCTTGATCCTAAAAGCGTCATTCAACAATTAATAACTCAAATCAGAAAATATATTACATTTCCCATCTCTTTCCTCATTAATTCAGCTCCATAAGTTTTATGATTTTTCATCCTCTTGATGTATATATGACATGTCAAACTTGTCACGTTGTCTTGTCTTGAAAAAATCTTGTTTGTCTTCACTTTGTTCTGAATGCTACCTAAGTTTTGAATTTTATTCTCTACTCTTCTCCTTGGCCTTCCTTCCTTTCACACTCCTTTTCATTCTTCCTATCCCTTCCCTGCAAACCTATAAGTCACTGAGTTGTCTTTTCAATTCCTCCTTTGTTTCAATTAAAATCTGCCAATCTCTGAGTTTAGAACCCAAATTTCTATTAGTTTCAATACAAGAAAGAAAATCACCATATACCATAGGTTTTCCATTCCACTGTAGAGTCCTTTTTACAATAGTGAAAATTACTGTCAATGCCATGAATATCACCTTCCATTGCTCCCCTTGGTTTCTCACTGCATATGCATAGTTCAAAAAAGCGTTCTTACCTTCATCCTCTCAGATTGCATGTCTATTTTTAGTTTGTTGTTTACATTCACCTTCACTCTTTTTGCAATTTGTACAAATAAAACTGTCTTCAATTTCTGGCTTTTACATCACTGTCTACCAACCTCTCTTTGAGTTCATCTTTGTCCTCTTTTCCTTTCTTCTTCATAACCTTGAATGGATTAACTGTACCTCCTTGGGTTGAATTTTCTTTATAAACTTTGGTTCTACCATTTTCCATAATACACTCTCTAGTAAGATTTGTTTCCATTAGTGATCCATTATGTCCTTTCAAGATAATTTCTTGTCCATTAACTATCAATAGAGGTTCATAATTTTTGAATAAAAATTGAAGAGATAATTCCATTACCTCAAATGTTTGTAATGCATCTACACTCTTGTTTGCTCCTTCCACAAGGTTGTCTTCATACCTCTTTTCTACTTGTATTTTTCCAATCTGTAACTTCCTTTTGTCTTCAGAATGTCTGCCATCTTTCTCCCAAGTCTTACTAGATTCGTCATCTTCATCTTTTTTAGTAGTCTTTAACATTTGTCCATCTCCAGTGTCCTTGAACACATGGTCAATCAAGAATTGTTCTATGACATCCATCTCTTCTAACACTTTCATTTCTTTAGCAACTTCCCTAAACATATCTTCTAAAGGTTGTTCATCACCTGCATACATGCACAAATATTTAGTTTCACAAATACTAGGCTCCTTTTTCTTTGATGTTTCAATCATCACATCTCTTTGTTGGTTCGAACTTGTCCAATAGTTCAAGAAATCATCAATGATTCCTTCCTCAGCAAGGTAAACCTCTTGCTTGTGTCTACAATAGCTATCTTCCAACTCTAACTCAGCTACTTTGAGTTCTTCTCTTAATTTGATAGAGTTTCTCTTCTTTATTTGTTTCTGCAACAGCTTCCACTTTATCTTCTTTCTTTTCATAGTCCAACCATACCTTTGGTTCTCTTTACATTTTTCTAGCAACACTATAATGGCTTGAATAGTTGCCTTCAGTTCTGTAATTTCTCTGTCAAATACCTCTTGACTCATCTTCTCTCGTTTGCCTTTTCCCTTGGCATCTTCCTTTCTTTTGTTGTGGCTTCTCTCTGAACCCCTACTATGACTATCCATATTCATTTCCTCGTTATCTATATGAGCTTTTGACTCACTATGAGCTGCACTAAGCCTATGCGACAACAAGTTCTCCCTGTTGTCACTTACCTCACCAACCCCTTCTTTGGACTTGGTCTTTTGGCAACCATTGGTTCTCTATCTCTGGAACCCCTCAAGGATTCTCTTCTACTCTCTTTAGGTCTGTATCCTCAACTTACCTCCTCTTCAGAACACTTTAACTGTCCTCCTTGTCTAACTTTCAACTTGAATATTTAGGTTCACTGCCATTAACACAACTCCTCTCTTTCTTTACACATTCTGCTACTGTGTGTCGTTGCTACCACTCTCTTTGCTTTATAAAAACAATTCAAATGAACCAATCATCAAAATACAACTCATACCTGTTGATCTATCTCTTTCATCTTTCATTGGCTAGACAATACACATTCTACTTTACTTTCATTGTTTGTACTTCAATCCTCCTTTCAACCGAATTCTGGTTCTTGCTTAATACATCCATATTCACTTTCTTTCTTTACAATAGTTTGCTGCAATTTCATTACATGCATTCACCTACACATACCATTTAGAGCTTTAAAACTGCAAGATCCTTTCTAATCCTATCTTCCTCAAATCCCTTTTTCCATAATCTCTCTTGAATAACCAATTGAAGTCTTCATTGCCTGTAACATTTTAAAACTCTTTTATGCACGAACCCTTGCTCTCTGTTCTCCCTCTGTGCCAAATTCATTACAATGCCAATTATATATGCTGGAAATAAAATTTAATCCCTCAACCAATCTCTGCAGAGCATTAATCTTTCTATGATACCAAAATGATGCCAGGTCAACCCCACTTTACACACAATATGCATGCCTTATGCATATATCTTATTTTTCCCATGTATTTGGATCTCAAAGGAATCAAATATTGATAATATCAATGGTTAAGGCCTGACATAATAGTTCCTTGTTATCAGAACCAATCACGCCACCTAAACCTCCTATCATGATTTAAACCACCCCTTAACCTTCAATCATTACTTTCTTAAAGGATCTCTCTTAAACCTTTCCTATCGGGACTATAAAACCCTTCATATCTGCATATATAACCTTTCCCCTTATTAAACCTTGGTTACATATGGGTTTACGTATAAAACCTTTATCGACAATATTTTTCGTTATAAAACATTACAAAGGAATTATCACGCAAACATAACTTTCTCCCCTTCCCGTACAGACTCGACACAGTCCTCGAAGTTAAACCTCATTGCAATCAGCTATCGGTACTTCATCGCAGCACACAACATATATATTTACATCACCCATCCAAATCTGATATTCCACTATTAGAACACAAATATTGACTCTTTACACTAAAAACCCGACCATACACAAATACGAGAATACAAAGGAAATCCGCTCCAAATCATATACAACGGAACTCAAATGTATTACAACCACAACTATAAAATCGTTGGGTTTGCCTTCATTGCATATCACATACCTTTGCACTCTGATAATGCCGACACCGATCGCCAATATTTCGAAATATCTATCACTGATTATTGCTATCATCGATATCACAACTTTTCCGATCGCTCCTTTGCACTCCCGACTCCCGACATGCGATTTAAATTGTGGCTGTTGATCTGGTCACGATCCAACGGTCCATGATTAACTGCACAGTTCATTACAATTCCCTAAGACTCAATTGTGATTTAATCTCAACCATTGATCTTCGAGATCCAACAGTTCATGTGCGCCACTCTTAGTTCCTTTGCTCGCTCCTTTTTCTTAGAAATTATGCCAGGTCTTCAGTGTTTTCTCTGTAATCTTGGTTTCTTGAAAGGCTTTTGGACCTTCATTATGCCACTGCACACTATCTCTTCTGAGCTTAACTTTGCACTCTCCTTTGATCTCCATTCTTAAAGAGCTCTAATGGATTCAACGACCCATCATGATCCTCTATATCATTTCTCCCTCTGCATTCTACTTGATTCTATCTCGACCCAATTTCAGTCTGCTGTTCTACTTGAACAACTCTCAATTTCTCCCCTACGCATCTTTCCGAGTTCTACATGCAATCTTGTTACAGAACCTATGAGTTCACACATAATCCAACACTCAAAACACGCATTCTACTTCGAATTGAGATGAATATATTAATAATATAAACAAATGATTACATAACTAAGCGTATATGTCTCACATAGGCCTGATTTTCTACTATCAGAGGCCTTTGTTTACATTCTACCCGTAAGTTCGAAACCACTCCAAATATCTAACCTCTCAAAACATCTACCTTTCTAACCTCTGACTTATACAAGAAGATCACAATTTATTCAAAAAACGGATTCATGAACCAATTTTGGTTTAGAACTAGAAATCTCTCTCCATATCCTAAAAAGTCTCTTCATCTCTACACTTTTCTAAACAAATGCTAAATTGAGCTTTGAGTTTCCTCATTTTCTATTCAAACCAAATAAATCTAACTATTTCGCCTAATCTCCACACATGGAGAACTTGATGCTGCATTTCTTCAGAGAAATGATGAAAATTTTGCACGAACAAATTCATTTCCCTAGTATGAACTCTTTGAACCATTGGCAGATTGGGAAATAAAAAATGGCCATTGTCAAAAGAATCCCCAGACAAGAGCTTCTTAATGTGTTGAAAGGACATTGCAATATCTGCGAACATTCTCGACACCTTGGGATTATCAAAGTTTAGAGTTCAGAAATCCTATTATCCCAAATCCTTTTGCACAATTATATGGCCCTGAACGAGTTGCTGCCTCTGTGATAGCCAACAACAATGAAGAAATTAAGAAAATCACTCTTTGGCTTAAAGAATTTCATAGCCTCAAGTTACTTGAAAATTTGTCTATGATCAAAAATTTGGAAACACTTCAAGGAAGATTTGGAGTAATCAAATTACTGATTAATTCAAAGGAATTAATTACTATTAGTGTTATGGCAGGAAATTGGAGTGATGATGTAGTTTGTCTGGTAAATTTATTATTGTCAGCCAAGGTTTGTTCATCTATGATTTTTGAATTGGGTTGGCAGCAGCAAGAGAATATCAATCATAACTGCAAACTATGGGTCCAATGTGCCATAGAACGCTCTGTCAGCATGTTTCAAATTTTCAAATGGGAATTATTAGATGGAGTCGAATTGTCAATTCAAACAATGCCTGAGTTCTGTAAAAGCAAAAAGGATTCCTTCCTTGACATTGAGATAGATCCAATGGCTTATATAAATTGGTGGATGAAAGAGGACAATAAATATCTCTTTCCACAAAAAAATCTCCATGTTACGACTGACACGATAAAGTTTGATATAGGACAATCATCCAAGGCACCACTAAAAGGAGAATCTTCTACAGTCTCGACAAAAGAAAAAGCAGTTATGGCAAAAGGAAAGGAGAAGGTATTCGATGAAAAAGAAACTATTTTCATGGATTTGTACCAAAATGCTTAAGAGCAACAGGACTACACATGGGAGACAGAATATTTAGAGTGGTTAAATCAATCATGGTTAAAGCAAAAGATTCCCTCATCTTCATGAGAAGAACATGATCCTGATTCTGATTATGATAGTGATCGAAGTTCGATGGGACCTTGGTAGTGCATTTTATTTTAATTATTGTACTCAAGAATATTGAATAGACACCATCAAGACTAAGCAATGTCTGACAGGACCTTCAATAATTCTCATATGTTTCTAAACTTATAAGTATGAGTCTTGTGTGTGTAGATAGACACATCTGTTTTTGTGAGTGTGTGAAAGAGTGTTTGTATTCTGTGCTTTAAGAGACTAGAGACTAGAAAGCTCTACTCTAAGGCATAACTTGGTATGTAACATATTTATTTGAATTAATTTTAAAGCCTGCTGGGTCGCCTGTCTGAGGACAGTTTGTTCCAAGATCCCCTTAAGTCAGGATTGTAAAGCAAGTTGAAGAATGAAGGAGTCGTGCGTCCTCGTATTTCTCGAGCTAGTGGATGGTGTGAGGAATTTCAACATACTCTTCAAAGGTTCAAGTAAGTTACTGAGTCCATCTATAATCAATCAACCACTATACCATTTTTTCTCAAAATAGAAAATTCTCACATATTTAGATAAATAAAATCAATTAAACTCTTGCCTTCCAACCCTTTGTTAGTCACAACATGTGATCATCCCATCACATTGCTCACTAGGTCTAAATACTCCTGCATCAGACCCCCAAGGTTGAAATATTTCATGGACTCCTATTCATGAGTCTTTCTTCTTCTTTTATTGTAAACTTCATCAGATTTCATTTCCCAACTGGCTACCTAATCCCTTTCATCTGCAGGTGTATTTACTGCTTCCTTTGTTTCTCTTGGGTGCCAAACTTTCTGTTGTGGATGTCTTTTTTCTCTAAATTCATAAGCATATCCTTTGCATAATGTTTTGGTGCTGATACCCTATATAAACACCTCCTCAAACAACATAAATCTCTGATTCTCTATCTGTTGTTGTCTTGTCATCATATTAATAGAATTGATGTCCATATTGATGTATTTTCTCTTGTCTTGTACCTAAATGTTCCTTTTAACTTCTGACTTGATCGCCAACATCTCCTTCTGTCTATAAATCAATTTCTTTATGTTGTGCTATATATCCTTCCATCTTCCCTTGACTTTTGGACTTTGGCAATTCCTTATACTCATTATCTTTGTAGTTTTCATCATCCATCTATCAAATAGCTTAAGTAGAGTCCTTCCAATCTCAAAATAAGATTGGGTTTTGGTTAATACAAGAATATATAGCCTTCCAACTCCATATTGTTCTCTAGCTACAAATATCTTAATTATTGAACTTTGTTCAGTTTCCTCCATTTTCCTATCAAACTTAGTTGAATTGTTCACCCAATTTTCCAATTGCATCCTCAAGATAAACTTTTGAAATTTAAGTCTTCTTTGTATTAAGAACAAAATCCGCCTGTGGACTGTACTTCCACGTCCCCTGAAATCTTCTTCCTCTTCTGCAGTAACTTGTTTAAGAGCTATGCCAACTCTCCTTCCTTTACTCCAAGCTTCTAAGTCACCTCCTTTCTTACTGTCATCTTCTTGTTTACGTAAGGAAAACTGACCTCCTACAACTCCAGAATTTACACATTTCTTTATGTTTACTTGTGCAAACCTATCTCCAAGAGTAGTTTGTCTTTCATCCTAAAAAGCACATTCAACGATTAATAACTCAAAATCATAAAATATATTACATTTTCCATCTTTATCCTCATTAATTATGCTCAATAAGTTTTATGTTTTGTCATCCTCTTGATGAATATATGACATGTCAAACTTGTCATGTTGTCTTGTCTTGAAAAAATCTTCTTTGTCTTCACTTTGTTCTGAATGCTACCTAAGTTCTGAATTCTGTTCTCTACTCTTCTCCTTGGCCTTCCTTCCTTTCACTCTCCTTTTCATTCTTCATATCCCTTCCTTAAAAACCTATAAATCACTTAGTTATCTTTTCCATTCCTCCTTTGTTTCCATTACAATTTTCCAATCTCCGAGTTTAGAACCTAAATCTCTATTTGTTTCAATACAAGAAATAAAATCACCATATACCATAGGTTTTCCATTCCACTATAGATTCCCTTTTACAACAGTGAAAATTACTGTCAACACCATGAATATCACCTTCCATTGCTCCCCTTGGTTGCTCACTACATATGCATAGTACAAAAAAACGTTCTTACCTTCATCCTCTGAGATTACCTGTCTATTCTTAGTTTGTTGTTTACATTCACCTTTACTCTTTTTGCAACTTGTACAAATAAAATTGTCTTCAATTTCTAGTTGTGCATCAGTGTCTACCAAGCTCTCTTTGAGTTCTTATTTGTCCTCTTTTCCTTTCTTCTTCATAACCTTGAATGGATTAACTGTACCTCCTTGGGTTGAATTTTCTTTATAAACCTTGGTTCTACCATTTTCCATAATACACTCTCTAGTAAGAGTCCTTTCCATTAATGATCCATTATGTCCTTTTAAGATAATTTCTTGATCACGTAATGTGTTGGGAGCAGTACTCACATAGGTTGGCGGAGGAGAATTGGACCATCCCATAACATTCACACGTAGGAGGTTATCCAAGGCTAAGAAGAACTATTCCACCATCGAGCGCAAAGGGTTAGCTATGGTATATGTGCTCTAAAAGTTTAGACACTATTTGTTGGGTGGAGTTTTTAAGATGTATAAGGAACATTCCACATTGAAATACCTGGTAAATAAGCTTGTGTTGAGGGGGAGAATCCGTAGGTGGATGTTATTCTTCCAGGAGTGATTTTGAGGTTATTGTGAAGCCTGGATGACTAAACGCAGGACCAGATCATCTATCATGCATTAAAACAGGGGAAGGGACCTCTAATTTGGAGGAATTACCTAACATGTAGCTATTTGCAGTGCACGTCGTGGATGGTCATTTAAAAGACATCATACACTTCCTAATGACAAGAAATGCCCCTGAAGGCTACCCCGTCCAGCAGAAGAACGAGTTAGTGGTACACGTAGAAGACTTTTTTGTCATTGCCGAGCATCTATACAAAATTGCATCTGATGAAGTATCAAGATGATATGTACCAGAGTTTGAAAGGAGCAGTATCATCACAAACGCTCATGGGGGCGCCATAAGAGGCCATTATGAAGGAAGAGAAATCGCGCAGAAGATTATACGTGCATGGTTGTGGTGGCCAACCCTCCATCAACATTCAAAAGCTTACCGCAAGGCATGTGATGTGTGTCAAAGGACTGAAAGGCCATCACAGAGGGATGAGCTACCTTTGAACCCACATATGACGTTATAACATTTTGAGAAATGGGTGATAGATTTTTTGGGACCCATTCAGCCCCAAGGGAAGAAGTTGGGAGCGCGGTACATTATCACCATGACTAAGTATTTGGCTCGATGGGTGGAGGCATATCCTGTGAAGGATTACACAGGCATGACTACTGTGAATTTCCTATTTGAGTATGTACTAATGCAATTTTGGTGTCCAAATATTTTGATGAGTGATCATGGTACGCACTTTTTCTGAATGAGATGATCAACGCACTGATAGAAGAATTTCTGGTATATTTCGAGAGAATCACAGCTTGTCACCCATAGGCTAATGGGATGGTGGAAGCATTCAATAAGGTGCTAGAGAATGCATTGACCAAGGTTTGCAATACTCAGCAAAGTGATTGGGACCTACGAATACCCACAACACTATGGGCCTATCAGACGACATGAAAAAATTTGACTGAAGAAACACCCTTTAGGCTTGTATATGGTGTTGAAGCATTCATACCCGTGCAATACATTGTGCCTAGTCTATGCGTAGTGGCACTCACAGGTATGACGGATCGTGGAGCCCTTGAAGAGAGGCTCATGCTGCTTGCTGAGCTTGAGGAAGAGAGATTTCTAGCTAGATTTCACCAACAGGTCCAAAAGGAGTGTGAAAAAGCATGGCATGATTGGCACATTAAGTTGTGCACCTTTAAGGTAACTTATTAAGTTTTGTTATATGAAAGTAACTTTGATAAATTTCCAGGGAAGTTCATAATGCACTAGTTAGGGCCCTATGTAATTAAGGATATTAGCGATGGTGGAGTAGTTTAGTTGGTTAAATTGAATGGAGATACCATCCAAGGAAAGGCGAATGGTAGTCAATTGAGGACATCCATTCATGATCCAGGTAGATGGTTAGATGAGGGTAGCATAGTCTTAGCACTCCAGGTAGCTGAAAGGAGGTGCGGCACTATAAGCTACACTGTCTGGGTCAGGGAATTGCACGATTTGAGGATTGTGCGAGATGAAGAAATGTCACAAGGTTCATGACAGTGCAAAGGGAGTTGTGCTACCCAGGGAGAAATCACGCAGGTCAACCGCAAAGTGACCGTTAAAGTCACTGTTCATGATTTGACAGTAGAAATGCAGCCAAATAGAGTGGGAAATTGACATTTAAGATGAAATTTATGGGTAAGATCCTTGGAAATCCTCCACCAATCCAACATTAATGAACTGAACATGCGAGGAATGGTCAGATTTGAATTCAAAATGCCCTATAAATTACAGGTGGTTGCCCAGTGAAAAAAACTTGGCATTTTAAGAATTTGAGTTCTTGAGCTCTTAGGAGCACATGAAACATGAACTCCTTGAAACTATGATAGCGAGTTCAGAATTTGAGCAATTACCAAGGGTGACATAGGAGGGAGTTGCTCTAGAGGTTTCCAAGGTATTAGATGAAGTTCGCAAATCACCACAGAGAGCTAGACCGAAGCTGACTTCAACTAGGGAGTGTGCGAAGGAAAAAAGGCCAAGTAGGCTGCAATACCGGTGCATGCGTTGCCAAGAAGAAACCCACCCAAGGACAAGCCTACCACACAGGAAAAGGGAAAAGCCATTAACCTCAACCTAGAGTAGGAAGAAATTGAGGACATCCTGATGGATGATGAGGACTTGGGGTTAGAAGTGGAGGAAGTTGAAGCCGAGGGTGCTGACCCTATCACTAAGTTTCCTAAGTACATCCCTTCATGCAAGGGCAAGACCAAGGTGCCAAAGTACATTGAAAAGAGCATGGTTCCCTTCCAAATCCCTCTACTACAGGACGAGATTGTCTTTGAATGACTGTGCTTGGGGCGGGTTCCTTTGTTGAAACTAGAAGATTGGGACTTAGTTGATCATGAGAAGTTTCCGCACGTAGTGACAATTTTTTTATGAGAGCGAAGCCATTGATACCATAGAAACTAATTTGGTTCCAAATATAAACTAGCAATACGTACCTTTCGTGTGTTTTGCACATTATTGAGATCGAAAAATTGCTCCATCTGTAGTATCCATGTTGCGGGATCCTTGCCATCAAACTTCCTCATATCGTTTTTTGGAATATGGTGGTTCTTAGATACAACATTAGAGTCTATGAAATCATGACTAAAATTTATTTTTTTCTCATTACGTGTTTCCTTTACTACCCTTTCACCATTAGTAAGTATTTCTTGTAGAAAATTTGTCAAATCTGTCTTCAAATCTGCCATGCCTGTCTTCAAGTCTGTCTTAAAATCTATATTCAAATTGTCCATCTTAGCTTCCATGTCATTCATCTTGGCTTCTACATCTTTCTTTAAACCATCCATCTTAGTTTCTGTTACTTTTTGTGTGAGTGACATTTGTTGCACTTGGTCTCGTAATTTTAATATATCATGTTGCATTTCTTCCTCTTCTTCATAAGTCATGCTAGAGATTTCAGGTTTCTTACTAGGTGTTTGCATTTTCTTTCCTCGAGGCATCAGTTACTGATAATAATGTTATAATATGGCCTTTGAA
The DNA here is from genome assembly GCA_000404065.3 of Pinus taeda. Classification (NCBI taxonomy): domain Eukaryota; kingdom Viridiplantae; phylum Streptophyta; class Pinopsida; order Pinales; family Pinaceae; genus Pinus; species Pinus taeda. Next base: position 62,696 of record APFE030171134.1, read on the forward strand.
TTCCTTCAAAATAATTTTTCAAACCAATCTTAACCAAAAATCTTAAAAAATCTAGACACCTTTTTTCACTTTGTAGTAGCTTGATATTTCCTCTGATGTATCTCTGTAATTTCAGATCTTCCAGTTCTAAAATTGTGACCTACAGTAGCCCTATACATCCTCTTTCCAATGCCACTAGTCTGATTGAATTTAGATTCTCCAAGAAAGAGTTATGCACAATCTCCCAAGATGACCTCATTATACACCTTTTCAGAAAAGTGAACTTGTATGAAGTGCCACGTGTCACTGTTTTGACCTTAGGATCTAAAAAATATACATAGGGAAACTAGAGTCTGTCCTCTTTCTATAAATTCTAACGAAATTTCAATTTGATGCTCAAAACAAAAGTTATGACTATTTTCTCTAGGTCACCTATTTGGAATGTAATTTAGGAGTCTGCAAAAATATCGACTTCCTCAGATCATATCTCTGCAAATATTGTGCGAAAAGCTCTGAAGTTTGGACCCAAGGTTTATTGTAATTTCTTCTCAAATGGGTTTGTTTTTGTAGCATCTGAAACATCATAGAAAAAAATTATAGTGCAAATGCCACGATGACCTGTTTGGAGCAGCGAAACCCTAGAATTCAAAGCTCTCATACCAAATGTTATGAAACCAGCTGACAAAAAGATAGAAAATATAGATTAACACCTTATTTTTCAGCCTCTTCAAGGGGGAAACCTGCTTTACATTACATAAATGAACAATTCTTGGATGATTCAAATGAAAAAACCTCCTTTCTATATATAGGAGTCTAAGGAGTCACAATATAACCAAGCTGACCTAACAATAATAATATAAAGGCACAAAAATAACAATAGAGGGATTCTATGCAGCACAACAATAAAAATATGGGGACAATAGTGGCACAACAATATTAATAAGGGATACAACTACAATAATAATGGGGTAATCACTAGTATTATAGGGACCAAATAGATTGGGGCTCTGACAAAGGTTCAAGATCGCTTTCGTCCAACACAGAGGAGAAAACGGATGAGCATATAGAGCATCATGGTGTGGACCCATAGGGAACGTCCACACACGTCAAGTGTCCAAGGGATCAAGAAAGGAGGGTCGAGGAAGAAATCCAAGGCCACTAAGACATTGCTGGATCCAATCACCCTCACAGAGGGAGATTTAAATAACATTGGAGATATGGTGCAGGATGTCACCGTGGAGGCACTACAACAGTTTGAGTAGTAGTAGCAACTACTATTGGGAGCCATTGAGACAGGTCTGCAGGAGCTGTAGACCTGCACATTACAGGCTGGCACTGTGTCCACTAGCTTTGCTAGTAGCACTTCAGAAGCTGCCAAAATGTTGCGTGCAAAGGTCTCCAGCACGAAAGTGCTACTGGATGTAGCACTGACCACAGAGAATGAAGCTGATAGGCCCACTATCAGTGCCCTCAAGGGAGTAGGGTTGAACTTGCCAGCACTCCCTCACGAAGTGCTCCACCTATTGTAAGATGTAGTGATCACAGAGCTAAGGGCCAGTGAACACCATGCTTTACAAGTGATCAGTGAGTAGAGGATTAATAATGAACATATGGCCCTAGAACGAGACTCTACCATCGTCACTATGACCAAGGTAACTGACCAAATCAAGAAGAAAATTTAGGTCGTGGATGAGGCATACTGAATGGTCTTGAAGTTGGTCATTCTTGAGGAAGAACCAGTGAAGGTGCATGTCTGCAAGCTTGCTACAGGAGTGCATGATGCTTGCACAAATATGGCTTGGGTTTAGCTGGAGCTAAACCTACAAATTACATAATTATAGTTGAAGGAAAGGAGTAGTGTGCAACCATTGTCATATAGGCAATAGTGGAGGTAGAGAATGTAGTAGCAGACTACACACAACTTTTTGAACAGTGGTTCATGGTCTTGACGAGCATGTAGGATAACCTTAATGTACAGCAGCAGGGGACAGAAGTGCAAGAACTGCAACAACTCTATGATGAAGTAAAAGGTACAGTGTGAACTGTTTCTCTCATGTAGAGACTGGGAAAGCTACAGGAGGCCAATTAGTTGAAAGAATAGGTAGATGCAGCGCAGCACAAGGAGGAAGTGTTAAAGGCATGATTGAAGCCCTGGCTAGATGAAACTTATTCAGTTACGGCCTCTATTGAAGGAAATCTTGTGAATCTACAACCAACTCAGCAGAATATTTAGGCCGACAGTTCAAGGCCAACGACCGAGGAGTTGGTCGAAGAAGCAAAGTAGGTAGCCGCACAGTGCACTATCGAGGTTGCGGTCATACAGGTTGAGCTGGGAGTTCTTCATGCCAAGATATTTGCACCTATAGAGTGACTCGAGCATGAGTCGCCATGTTTTTGTTGGGGGCCTATTTGGAACACGATTCCCCAAGGACATTTTTGGGGATAAAAGCCCATGTTTTGGGTCAATTTTGTAATAAAGTTGTAATTTCTCCAAATTTTGTGGTCACAGAGCACGAAGGTATCAAGAGTCATAAATGGTTGTCCACCCTTATTTTGTGAAGTGAAACGTTGGCTGTAAACATCCATCCCTGGTCCGTGGACCATGAGATTGTATAAAAAGGAGCTAAGCAAGTAAGCTCTAAGTAGTCTTTGGTGGATAGCAAAGAATGAAGTGAACAATGTTGGTAGAGAAGTCTAAGTGTTAGGGTCTTGGCATAGGTAGAGGCTCTGCAGCTGAGTGCATAGAGGCCTGAGGTGGAACTTCGTAGCTGTGTGTGTGGACCCCTGCAGCTATGCACGCAGGGTGGATATAGTCTGTATCATTATGAAGATATCAATAAAGAGGAGTATTCTACAAATTTTGTGTATTTATTTCTTGTTAATGCATCTTGTTATATTATGTATGGATTTAATTTAAAATGTTTATGTGATGCGCAAATATATGTGATTATATTGGTTAATTTAACGCAAGAATAGTAGTTTACGTGGTGCTAACTGTGATTGATTAGTAAGATAAGTAAAACTGACCTAAGATAACTTGGGAACCTATATAGTATGTTGTCATAGCGGTGCAAAAGTACTTGGATCGTGGATTAAGGCTGCATGAAGTTCAATCATACACCTTTACCGAGGTACTGAAGGGTGGAATAAAGGGGTAGGTTGACAGAGCCCTAAATTTTAGTGACCTGCATGAAAGTAGGAATAGAGGGTATAAGCCAACATCAAGACCATCTTAGGGTGTGGAAACTTGGTTCTAGCATCCCCCCCTACTGCTTCGAGTGAGACTTCGGTCTGTGCTCCTTAGGTTGATGCCAAAAGGGCCAGTAGTGTAGTGATTTGTTTGGCTAAATAACGATGAAACTGGGCCAGACCCCACAAAGCCAACACCTATGTTATAACAAATCAACATAAATGACAAATATTGAAAATCAATTAATCATGAAGAAAGTGAAATAAAAAAATAAATAAAATTTGCAATCACACAATTCTCGATAGCAATATACTTTATGCATATGTAGAAGAAATTAAATACAAGTGAACACATTTATCACAAAATTGGTACAATATCTAGTTCTCCATACTATAGCAAGAAAAATTAGGAAAACCCTTGCCACCACCAAATATCCACAACAACATAGCATCAACAACAATAATTCATCTCCTAGCTTCAACTAGATTTGAGCACATATGCTCTTCACACTACAACTATTTTCTTCCTTTGGGTTTACCAACCCTAGCCATTTTGCATCATAGAAGTGCATGAAAATATGGCTTTAGTCCTAGTCTACGAAAAAACTTGTCCACCCTAGGGTTTGTGTACTGAAATCCTTGGCCTTCAACTCTTATATCAATATAAACAACAACACCTACACATGACATCATCAACAATATAATATCCAACTTGTCTTCTAGGATAAGCATCACACCATACCCAAGACCCATCAATTTCATCTCACGATGATATTTCCCTAACCTCACATCCCATAAGAACAAAATTTTAAATAATTCAATTCGTTAGTTTCATTGTCTATGTCTTCTACTAGGTTACACAATATAGTACTACAATAAGATCCACCACAGTCATATTCATCGATCACACTAACTCCATGTTCATCTCTAAGCCCCACATGCATAAAATTAATGCTAGAATCACATGATCAATCCTAAAATTCATATAAAGGAAATCTTGCCACGAAATATATGAGACATATGTCTCTCATTTTTCCTTATTGTAGGGTTTTCGCACACACACTAATGTCATGCCACTATGGTTTCCTCATGAACCTACACTCTTTCTCCCTACAAGCTTTAAGACAATACAATGAAAAGGTTATAAGGATGAAGCTATATACAAGAGACCTTTTTTCCCTTATATATAAATAGTTCACAGGGGCTAGCATAATAAGGCCATAATTCCATATGAGTGAAACACCCTCCATTTATGATCCTCCTTGGGACAAACACACCTCCTCTAGAATTGTGCACTCTTAAACAAGTTATTCCATGATCCAAAATGGATCTTAAACCCTCTAAACCTCTAAGACTTTGAATATTGGAAAACACTATCGCATGGGAAAAAAACTAAGAATTGGTGGAAATAGAGCTAAGCAGAGGATCAAATGGCGATGCACAAGAGCTGTTGGATCGGACAGATCAACGGTCTAGATTGAATCAGGATATCATAATCGGAGCAAGCCAGCGGAGTGTATTGGAGGCAGCCTTATGGGAATTGCAATTGTTATCACTGAAAAGATTTCAAAGGAAAAGGGTAAGGTAAGGGAGAATTGGTCTTGGTTATTCTCAAGTTCCTTTCATGCATAAGAAGCACTTGGCAAACTCAGGGTCAGCATACATCAGAGTTCTTTGAAGGCTCAAGCAAGGCATGTAAGGTAATCCTAAATTTGGATATAGATTACATTTTGAAAGTTTTTCTTGAAGAATGGTGTTTATTGTATTCAGTTTTGAACAAGCTTCATGACATGTGGAGAAACCCATTGTTACATATTGTAATTTGATGGACCATTTTTGTAAGACAAGGAAATATTTTTGAGGATGGGCAGCTGAAAGGGACTATTTACAAGGTATAAACATCAATCAAAAGGTAAATTCAAGAAATGAAGTCATATCTCACATGATTTTGGAGAAATTTTAAAACTAGCTACGAATCCATGTTTTTGTAGCGCAGACAGTGTAAAAATCCTATTTTGCGCTACGAAACCCCTGTAGCAGCCTGTTTTAGCAGAAAAAACTGATTTTACTACTTAACTTCCAGAAGCTTTCTTGAGCAGTGGAAAATGCCTCTCTAAAAAGTGAAAGAGGTTTTAATTCCTAAGATACTGAAGTACAAAAACCTCTTCCACTTTCTTCATATCCATTACTATCTGGGAGAAATGATGGACCAAAGTTGCGCTACGAAACTGCTGTAGGTGCAGTTTTTCATCTCCTGTTTGCCACGTGTTTTTCAAGGACAGTTTCCGGACAGCTGGAGAAATGTTTTACAAAACCAGGAGAGGTTTTTGTTCTGAACAACATGGGCTACAAAAACCTCCTTCAGTTTCGTAAAAGATGTCATGGATGAAGAGATAAAGGCTCTGCAAGTTTCAAGGATATAAATAAACCTAAAAAACAGGGAAACATGTTCCCTAATTTCTAGGGTTTGTCATCAGCAGTTGGGTGACCACGTGGGAGGCTTCATCAAGTTCGTCATCATGGAGTTTTAGGTGTCAAAAAATGTCTTAAATGTTTAGATAAGGTTGTTTTGATCATAATGAGGAGTTACACTCCTAATTGGTTTAGGTCTCTAGGACTCCTAGCTAGCTGTCTTTTGTATTAAATAGTTAGTTTAAGTGTCAATAGGTGTCAAATAAGGAGGAATTCGACTTCCCCTCATGCTGGAGGAGGAAGCTCCAAGTAGTTAGAGTTATGTTGCTATATATAGCTTAATTATCTATGTAACAAGGGTTGGAGATTTTTATGAAAAAGACAGAGTTCTCATATTGGTGTATGTAAAGTTTTCTTTTCACAGTAATAGAAAGCATATTGTTGTTTCTTCCCAAGATTCACCGTGTGTCCCAAATGTTCAGAATGTGTGTGTTTTGGTTCTATGTATCTTATTTTACAATTCACTAGATATGCAATCACTCTGAATTCATCATTGATGCTCAGACTTCCTGTGTATGTCTTGTTGAGTTGCAGTCCTTCTTAGTTGATGTTTTGAACAATGAGACATTATATGCCTTGGTTTCTATGATTCAGTAATTGCTTGTTTACTGTAGAAATGTACAACTCCATGAGCCCAATGGAAGAAGCCTTGATTTTGTTGTTCCAACCAGTTTAAAATTCATTCACTGTTGTAAAGAGTTAGCCATCTTTTTTCCCTTAAATGCATATCAGAATTTGTGAGAGAGCCCTCTCAGGTTAGGGAGGCTAATCCCTAGCTAAAAGCCTGGTTTGAAACAGTTGCATGAGATCTCACTAAGTAGCAGCCCTTAGTACATGGTTTTGTGACAACACAGTGAAGCAACACTTTTAGGGACTTAGGAGCCCTTAGTTTATGGACATTTATGATTGGGGTTGAAGTGCCCAAAAATGTTTATAATAGTTGCCCCCTAAAGCATGAGGTCGTTAATATTTTTGATGTCAGGTGAAATGCTTTACCATGAGGATCCGAAGTTTTTTCGAGCTGGGATGCAACCTGTAATAAGATACAATATAATACATTATCTTGACAACATTTTTTCATGATCTAGCTGAGGCGGGCATCCCCATGCTTAGCTTTATAAATTCATTTTCATGTACATAGGAAAGACAATCGTCTGTGTGGCAGACTGATGATTCAGATTCATCATCCTTTGATTTGGATGATCATCTGTTCGGCAATGATTTACATTTGATGTTTTTACATTCTTGAATATATCGTAGCCTGGATGGATGAAACTAGATCTGAGGTCTTCAAAACTCATTCAATCTTCACTCAGAGTACAAGTCGATCCATGTGAAAAGTGTTCTGGAGTTGAACATGGAAAGACATCACCTGATTACTAGCCAATGATGTACACTGTTAACAAGCGTGAGAGGAATCACCAATAATGACAATGACCCTCAAGGTACTACAATACAATTCGCGTGGGATGAAAAAGGACTAGGCATCGAATACCACACAAAATCTCTCGGTCGAAGGCCATTAATGTAAACCTGTCGCCGAAAGTGAGAAACTTGCCATTGAGGCATGCAAGCTTCAAAGTACTGAAAGGGTTGTTCCTAAGTCAACTTCTTGGATAATGAAATGATGTCGACAAGAAGTGAGCCGTCATAGGGGCCTTAATGAATCCCACATCAATGACATGGAACGAAGCAAATGATTTTGGAGGTGAAAACAATCTGATGATACAGGGTTCAGGGTGGCGGTCATGAAAAGATGGAGCATGAATGTATTGCAGTGGGTGAGACACAAGTGAATTGTCTGAATGACTTCTCTTGAACATATCGGTGACACTGATGATGGATTGGTAGCGTTAACCCCAAAGATGGATGTGTGATGGACCAATGGTGATGACCAGTGAACGGAACAACCAACCTGGCTGGATGCGGAGGAAATTGTCATGTCAAGAGCGACTTGCTACCAATAATTTTATTCAAGTTTTCTTCCCAATTTGCCCCAGTCATTGCTGACGAGTACCTTTTTTTTTTGTTAGCTTGAGGAGGATAACATATGCTGTTCTATAATCCGCCCTTCGGGAAAACCTGTCGCTATATTTTAGCGAGCCTAGCGACAGTGAAACTCGTTCTCGTCCATTTGGACGAGTTTGTCGCTATTAGGTTTTAACAAGTTTAACGACAAAGACAACTCGGTCCTTTTCAATTTTAGAGAGTCTGAAAGGGATGAAAAGGAGACTCCAAAGATTCTTTTTCGTCATGTAATCCCTTAATTCCGAAAAAGCGTAAAATAATACAAAAGGGATGAATTTTCGATAGTTTTAACGAGCCAAACAAGACAAGCGCTCGATCTTTTTGTGTAATAATCCCTCAGGTCCAAAAAGATTAATATCTAGAGGAGATATAGCACTTTTGATGACTTTAACGAGTCGGAGAGGCTAATCGCTCGACAATCTTTTCATATTTTACGATTCAGTTGAAAAGAGCTTAAAGGAGACTCATTTTCGAGGAACGAGTGATGATTTTGGGTAGCAGCTGATTCCAGGTAAGGTTTGGAATTTTCCAATCACAGCAATGTCACAAGGATGGCTAATAGAATCACTCTTCTCAAATGTTCCTCGAAGGGGTAAACAATCATATGAAGGTGAATGATCGGCTAAAAACAAAGTGGAGGTGATGATGAGAACACGATCAAGGTTCAAAAGCTGGCGATAAGGCATTCACAATGGTTATTTACCAGTTCTTTTTTTAATAAGCTTAAACTCTGGGGGAAACATTTGCTCATGACTTATGTTTATTTTTTAACGAGCTTGAACTATGAGCTAAAACTGCTCGTTGGGGGTTTATTTTTTAACCAGCTTGAACCCTGTGGTAACACTGCTCGCCAGTCATATGATAAGGATGTCTCATTCAAGATGCCATTTTTAAGGGGCTTGCACCTTTTGAAGCTGTTCCCGGATCCTTTCTTTATGCAAGCTAGGAAATGACCAGAACTGACACAAAACACGCATTTGTGCGGATTGAGTCGTATCTTGTAGTGTCGACAACGTAGAAATATCGCTCTCAAATACCGCAGATGATCAGTCCGCTTTCGTGAATGAGCTGGAAGATCATCGAGATATGGTTGAACGATTTTTTTGATGTCATGGAAAGCATAGTTCATTGCACTCTGAAAAGTTGCCCCTGCGTTCTTCAAACCAAAGGGTAGCTTGCGATATGCGAATGTGCCCCATGGACAAATGAATGCAGTCTTTGACTGGTCCTATGGGCAGATATTTATTTGATTATAGCTGGAAAATCCATCCATAAATGAAAATATTTCGCATTCGGCCCATTCATCAATTATCTGGTCAATAAAGGGTGTAGAGTAGTTGTCTTTCGAACAAGCTTGGTTTACATCCCTGTAATTGATGCACATTCTAATCGTTCCTTGTTTTTTCATCACAGGAACAATATTCAATACCCAATCAGTTAGAGGAACGGGGTAAATAAAACCAGCATGGAGGAGATTTTCAACTTCTACCTTGATGGCAATGGCTTTCTTGGGGTGCACCTACTGTAGCCGTTGTCATACTGGTTTGACATCTGGATACATCTTAATTTTGTGTTCAACTATGCTCGAGTCAATACCTGGCATTTCATCATATGACCAAGCAAAGACATCTCTAAACTCACGAAAGAGAGCGCTATATATTTCCAATTCTGAAGAAGAACAAGATTTGCTAACATGAATATTCTCTACAACATTTGTTTTGGTTGAGATATTTATGGCAGTAGTCTCTTCAATATTGGATAGGTTTCTCTCGGATTCCACCATATTTACAGTATTCGTCAGAAAGTCAAATACTGAAGGATGGTGTAGATTGCTGTAATTATCTTCTTTCTAGTTCGGAAGATGGGAACGATGGTGGTAATCTTCCCATGGTGCCCCATTAATCATCATCGATTGAATGATTCCTTCGTCTGTAGAGTGTACTTGCGACCAAGGATCTGAAGGGGTACCATATTCCTTAGACCTATCTATCCAAACACTTGATGTGCATTGATACGGGTTTGCCTCCCATGCTGAAACATTGATTGCTATAATATTTCCAGTGGGGTTAGAGGCAATACTTGTAGATGATCCATTTTAACATCGTTTTCTGACATCTTGTGAACAGAAGATATCATGTTGTAGGTTCCTACATTAGCCACTTCCGCCAAATTGGTTGGAGGCAGTAGGGTAAAAGTTCCCATTAATGTGGGATCTTTCAGTAGGCCTACTCCGATATTGTGAAGCATGCTGGGGCTTCCATGGATCATCGGAATGCTTCCCGTAACTTGCGAAATGTTGGGGAGAAAATTTTGTTGGTCGATGATTGTAATTCCTCCTTGGGAAGGAAATGCAATTTTCCTAAAGTAGGTCAACACAATGGCTGCCATGGTGTATATCCAGGGTCTTCCCAGTAGGATGTTGTAATCGAGGTTTCCGTCGATGACTTCAACATTGATTTCTATTGTTTTGCCCCCTAGTTCGACTTGCAAGTTACTTAATCTCCCATACGGGGTGTATGTTCGTCCATCAAATTCTTTTAATGTCATTGATGATCGCAACAAGGATGGAGACCCTAGAGTTTTCAGCAACTCATCGACATGATACATGTGGATGCCCCCTCATCAATAATTATTCTATGAACAGTTTTGTTGAGGGCTTTCACTTGAATGAGGAAAGCTAGTTGAGCTGGTAACTGAGGGTCCTATCCTTTGTGATTGAAAGATACAAGATTGGAATCTGTTGCATCAATCCCACCTATTACTGATAATAAAGCCTGCTTTTGGGAGGGGCAATTTTGTAGTACCTCAAGAGTCGACATCGCGGAGGGCGATTGGGCTAAATCCTCCACTATATTATAGTGTTGTGCTGCTTGGGCATGAGGATTAAATGTCGATTTGTGTACTACTCGCTTTGGAGGTTTTATTGTTAATTCAGGAATGATGGGTGGCACAACTTCGGTCGAAGTTGTTGTTGAACTACTAGGTTAATCATTATCCTTGTTGTTCAACATCTGTGGATTCCTGTAATCTTTACTCCTTGTCGATATGAGAGCATCATTCAGTTGCTTTGAAACTGACAACATTAGCACTTGGGACGGGGAAGCATTTTCGCTAGCAACCAGATTTGTTCCCGGGTTTGGAAACGGATCAGTCAATACAACTGAGGTTTTTTAACTTTTGAAGGATTTTCTAAGTTCATCTTTATATGGACACTCACTGGTCCAATGATCCTCGTCACATATATGACATGGAGTTTTTGGTTTCCTATTCCCAGAAGGGTTTGCAGAAGATTTTTAGGAGATGAGTCCTCCTAGTTTTTCTTCTTCCCTTGTTTTTTCTTCTTGCATCCTGGTTGCTTTGGTTCTTTGCCTTTGTCTGTCAACACGACATTTACTTCTGAGGCTAGAAGTTCTTCATTTTCATTTTGACTGGAAACCGTGAGGGATTTTTTCGAGGTAGCCTTTACAGTTTTAGTGCTTGTCGTACCTATCACGCCATCGCTAGCATGAGAGTCTTTGTTTGATTTAGGAGGTGGAGGAATGGAAAACTATGGTCTAGGAGCATCAGGGATTTTATCGTAGAGCGTTCCAGATTGAGTATAGATCAAGTCTAGATATTGTGCACGAGCAATTACTTTCTCTTCAGTGACGACTCCTCCCTTTGCCACATCTTCTGTAATAGCAGGTAACAATGACTTAATAAACCATTCAACCAATAGCTGATCAAGAACATACGTCTTTACCATTCTACGACGACATCGCCACTCATGAATATGATCGGATATGTGAGTGGCTGTCGTTTGTTTGAAATTGGTAAGTAGCTCAGTTCTTGTTTCGTACCTTATGGGTAACTGAAAATGGGTTAAAAAGGTTGTGGCTAGGGTACTGAAGATATCAAACGAAGCTCTAGGCAATTCGATACACCACTTTGCTGCCGGACTAGTTAGCGTTCGTTGAAAGAGGCGAAGCCTGATCGAATCATCATTGAGAGTGTTTGATGAACACCATAGATGAAAGGTCATCACATGATTCGATGGGTCTTTGCCCGGATTTCCATTACATTTAGGAATATCAGACGGAAGTTTATGTGGAATCGCCAGCCACCAAGGGGCGTAGGCAATTGGATTGTTCATTAGTCGACTTAGATCCGGTAACTCTAAAGCTGCCACAAAAGGAAACTATTGATTTAGGCTTGGTTGAGCATACCCAGGATAAGATGGAATTGCTTGAGCAGTTGGTCTTTGCATACCAGCATAATGCATTTGATGTTGGTAACTTTAGTAAGGTTGATGGGCATAACCATTATGATATGGTTGATACGGCTACCCATTACTTGCAAAGACTTGTTGCTCATATCCTTAGTAAGCTTGCTGGAATTGCGGTTGTTGGTATTTCACCAGCCATGGTTGTGAAGCCATGGGCTATTGTCCTATACTGACTGTTTGACCAAAATGGGGGTTGGCATTCCCTGTTTGAACCTGTGCCATTCCACTAGTTCGTGATTGTGGTTGTATCGTAGGTACAAGAGATTGTTGCATTACAACCTGCGAAACTTGAGGTTGGCATACAACTGGTAACGCTTGTACTTGCGATACTACTACAATAGCTAGTGTAGTGGATATATTTCTCATAGGTAAACTTTGTTGCATTGAGCATACAACTCTTGGTTGTTGAGGCAGGATCGACACCCAACCGCTAGTTGTAATTCCAGCATAACCTAAATTTTGTTATGAACTCACGCATGGTTGTCCTTCCGAGGAAGGCAATGAAAGGGTATATGGCTCTCCATACGACGGTAATCCAGTACTCAAAGGAACGATTTCCCTTTGGGGACTAGTTTGCCCAAATTGACCTTGGGAAGGATCAATTTGTTGAGACCCAACATAAGAGATTCTAGATATAATTCCGGACGAACAAACGGGAACAGTCCATACTGTCGAAATAGCCCCTGGATGGACTCCATCCAACGATTGAGAGCTGGTTGGGATAGATGGCATGCCGACGAACATTGTCGGAGTAGCAGAAGGAGCTTTTGCTACTGCTGTGTCGGGTAACATAGTCCTTGATGTCGACGGTTGTTCAGACATATTAAGCCTATCCAAAATATTCCTTAGCGATTCTTCAGGAACTTCCGATGGTGGGTGAATATCTTCTGATGAAGAAGGATACAAGGCGATCCCAGCTCCAAGTTGCGTTGGAGTGAAGTTGCGTTGGAGTGCTAGATGGAGGATCTTCCACAATCTCTTCTATGGCAATCAATCCAGGAGGAAGAGGCAGACCGTCAGGTCCGTAAAATATTTTTGGTGCCGAAGAGGATATAAGTTCTCTAGCAATAGACAGTTGAGGAGTAACACCTTCCGAATCAGCTGTAGATGGATTCGATTCAGGAATAGATGTGTTTACCATCACACTAGGATTAGTTGTAATGTCCTTTTGTTGTTGCGGAATTTCTTCTGTAGAGGCAGGGATACCAGAAATGTTCAGAGTAACTGGAGTCTCTGAGGATGTCGGAGTGCTTGCTCCAACCAACCTAGGGGACTTTGATCTAGTCAAACAAGTTCGCTTTGTCTGGAATGGTTTCGCTTCCGGAGTCAACGATGGTTGACTCGTAAGTCTCCGCGAATGATGGGGTTTTGAATGGCTTTCTTCCACGATTGCGGATTACTTGATCAACTCAAAATAAAAGGGAAAAATGTTTTTTGAATTAAATGAATTTTAGACGCTTTGACACAACTTGTTTTTTTCAATTTTAAAGAGTCGAGAAAGAACAAAAGATGACTCTAGTCGCCTTCGATTTTTATTGAGCCTGAAGTGACAAGTACTCAGAGGACCTTTTCCTTTAAGGAGTTTGAAAAGGAGCAAAATGGACTTCTTTGGAGATCTAGGCAGAGGGGATTACCAAACCAATCACAAAACTGTAGAATACTTTTTACGGTACGGCAGTCAATCTTCCCGAATGTTGTACTCAGTGCATTGCAATCGATAGGGCGGCAGACACGGATTCCTAAGGATAAAGGATGCAGCCTATTGTGGTCTCCCAATATATACTCGACGGTATGTGGGAGCACAAGTCCTTACTGGTACTTTCCGTCTCAGAGTGGAGGAATCACCCAACCAACAATGAAAACAACAGTTACCAGGTTTTACAATGCCAGAATACGTCTCTAGCCTAGACCTCTAGATGTTGTGCGTTAAGTTCCAAAGCGTTGTTAGATTCATTAAAATTATTTTAAGTTGATCTTGCTTAGAAATTTGCCTTTCAGGTTCACCGCGTGATGTGTATACAATTCCTAAAATGCAGTCTAAGATGATAAACAAACGTTTAATCTTCTTTGGCAATGAAAATCCTAGCTACTAAGGAAAGAAAGTTAAGAATATTTCAGCAAAGAGCACAGAGCACACGCTAAATGCACTGTCCTAAATCAAACCAAGCAGTCTAAATGCAAATGCACATGCATGTATTTGTTTTCAGCCTTCTTCATGTATGAATGATGATAAGAAAGCAAAGTGCAAATCTGAATTATTTTCAAAGCGACAATACTCAACAAATTTCTTTTCAAAATGAAGTGAAGGTAGGAGAGACACTTTGCGATTTCGAAATGAAAATTGCTTTTTGACACTTTAAAAGCTACTAATTCAAATCATATGCAACAGTAACTGTATAATCGACTATCAAGAACAATGGGATTGTTTTCTAAAAATGAAAACGACAGCTACGATATTTTCAGATCAAGAAACGACAGTTCAACTATGCTACTTTTTTGCAAAAGAGAACTGAAAATGGCGCACAATACATAAAAACACTTACAGTTCTTTGCACTATGGAGGTGGAATAATGTAAGAGAAGGGGGTTTTCACAGAGATACACTAACCACAAATAGAAAAACTCTTGAATAGGACTGAAAATGGTGAGGAAAAACCAAAGTCTGAAGGTAAAGTTAACCTTCCCTGACCATCGCACCTGTCACACAGTGAATTCAGTATGCAGCGCACCTACTGCACTTGGGAAGTGCAATGCATACAAACTGCCTTGAAGGTAGGGTGCGATGGTATCAGTGTGAGACTTTGAATGAGTTTTTACTCACAATTTGCAATTCAGTTCAGGGATTTAGGCCGAGTAAGTGAGTTCAGTATATGTAAATCACAGGGTTGATCTAAGGAGGTTACTAGAGCCACCACTTAGGGCAATCAGACTGTTTGCAGATCGATTGTTTAATTCATAAACAAAACACAAAGATAGACTTAAGCATCATTGATCTACTTTGAATTTGTATAAAAAATGCAATTCGAAGGCTAGCTGGCTTGGCTTCAGGCTCCGTCTGTAAGTTTATAAAAGAAACAAAGATAGGCTAACAAACAATCTAGTTGCTTCCCAGTGGAGTCGCAATTTTGTTACCAGGAATAGTGTCCACTCAGATACTACTATTCCCACTAAGACTGGTAGCTATCTTAGAAACAAACAAGTAAAGTTTACTTTCGTTTTCCTTTATGAATATAGATAAGAGTGGAACAAAGGAGACCAACCTTAATCTTGCGCTTGATTTCCTCTCCTTCCTGATAGAGCTTTACCGCTTCTTCTTCATCTGCCTAGCTTCAAAGAGCACCTGTGGAATCACAACAACATACTGCTATCGAAGTACAAAGATCTATATTCATAAATAACACAAGACCAGGTGTGCGTTAACCATACAAATGCATATATAATGAAACATACAAGAATATGGAGGAAAACTTGAATAGCTTTATTAAGATCAAAAGTAGCAAGAAGATTACAACCATATGTTCTGACCTAGCATCATCCTCCAGCAAGAAAGCCCTTCTTCACCTCAAGTAAAGCTTAGATCACCCAACACTATGAATATACACCAAAAAACTAACAACACTTCTGTACATGATACAAAATTCTAGCCTCTGGATCTCTGTGATGAGGGATCCATATGTAGATGATTGTAGGGAGGTGAGTCATCTTCTGGGGTCTTGATTAGTGTCCTCTCTCTGATAGTTCCTGATTCCACTTGGAGAATGATGATCTCTTACTCATCCCTGGTCGAAAACAGAGAGGCAAGTGTTAGAGGGGAAGCTTCTGGAAGATTCCCTGATCTTCCACCTCGCAATTTGTCCCTGCCATTTGTCCATTCCCAACCATCGCACCCTACAGAGGAGCCATTCAGTATGCATCACACCTTGTACACTGGGAAGGTGATATGCATCACACCCTCTACACTCGGTTTTCAGTATGGTCCAGTTTTGACCATTTATGAGCAGTTTTTAGCGGAGAACTTTTGGGAGATGATGTAATCAGCTGACCTTGTTCCTTTAGGCAGTGAAGCAACACTTTTAGGGACTTAGGAGCCCTCAGTTTATGGACATTTATGATTGGGGTTGAAGTGCCCAAAAATGTCTATAACAATGTTATAACTTTTGATACACTTTTTAAAGGGTATAGAAATTATGTAATTGTAGATGAACTTGCAATGATTGGATCTAGCTAGAAAACAATGAGAAATACTTGCAAGGAAAGAAGAAATAAATTTGATAGAGAAAATATTTAATGAATTCTATTCATACACAAAAAATAAAATTACGAAACAATACAATTCAATTCAACATATTTTACATGGCTGAAGTAATGTAGTAGTGGGTCTAGTATTGCATCTAGAGAGATTTGAACATGAACTTAAAAAAACTGAGACATAGTCCAAGTTAACTCGCCAGGCAGTTATGAGTTAACCATACCATGCAAGTAGAGATTGGTAGAACTCATGAATGCACTTGTGGAATTTTTTCTTGGTGATAATAATGAGGTTCTCATGCATGAATTCACTCACAAGTCTAATTGAAATACAATTAAGTGTATGTTATCTCTAATAACCCTGTGAAGCATTACTTGAGAGAACAAAATGGATAGGTCCTAGCAAGGAGACATGTAAGGTACCCATTTTATAATGCATATAAGTAACTTATAAGAACTACAAGATGAAGAAAGAGAGAAAAGCACATGAGAAACATCCTTTGCCACTTCCCCCTCCCCTCTTAAAAATGCAATGCTAAAAAAGAAATACAACTGCTAAGGAGTTGTATCCTCACCCCAAGGCGGTATGGTAGATAGTGAAACTTTTTTCTTAGTGAAATTCTTCATGAAGATGTTGGCAATCTATTCAGGAGTGGGATAGTACTATCACTTGATAATTCCTAGATGTAGTGCATGTGGATTTTGATGTGTTTTGTACATTTCCATTGCACTAGATCTATACAAAACATTAGTGTACTTTGATTGTCACAATAGATGATAGTCAAACGATGAAACATGATACAATGCTTAATGAGAAAATTCTATAACCAAATGGCTTGAATGGCAATGTTGACTGCACCTTTGTATTCAACCTCTACTAATGATAAAGCAATCACAGATTTATTTTTTCTAAACAAAAAAATGGGATTGGAACCTAAACTAAGAACATATCCTAAAGCGGATTCAACTTGCAATTAATTTTATTTCCAGCCCAATATAATGTTGAGAAATGGAAACAAGAAATTCCAATTTAATTTGTCCTTGAATCAAACTATGAATTAAATTTGAATTCTATTCTCATAGCAACTTAAAATTAGTTAATTAAGTTTATTAAACTTACCTAACTTAGGAAATTCGAGTTGGAAGTGTTTCTGTCATCATGTGTATGTTCTCCCTACTTTGTAGGAGTCCAGTGTGAGTTAGTTTTGAGTTGTAAAATAGAAGACTCAGTTTCATGAGTCACTTTAGTTAAATTAGCTCCCAAAATGAGTAGGAGAACTAATAGTGAGTTAACAATCAGTCGTTTCACTAATTAACTCCATGAGTGATACTCTAGTTAACTAAATATTTACTCATCAAAAACTCATGCATGTCAATTCTAATAATTCCTAGTCGAGACTAGAGTGTAGGGACAATGTACTATTTGCTTTAGATTTTTCTGAGTTGTACTGATAGTGCATGCATTTAGGAACTGATCCTTGAGGGATTGCGCAATTTTTAGAGGCTTTATTTCCCTTTAAAGACAAGCTATCCTCCATAAGAATTACGCATTGGAATAGAGATTTGGAGAGCTTGTGAAGAAGCTAAGATTTGGACTTGAGCTTGCTTATGAGTTGGAGATTCAATTTTCTTAGTGTTGGGATTGTTCTAGAGAGAACAAGCATTGTAATTTCATATTGATTTTCTGGATTAATACAAAACAGATAGTGGGGTTTTAAACTGTGGCTTTCCATGGATATTTATTGCTATGTGCCATTGATTCTCTTCATCTATTGATTATTGTTTGCTTGATGTTTATGGGCTTCTGCTGTAAAGAATAGAAGTAGATTCTTGTCTCTTGCTTTAGCATATTGCATTAGCTTGTGAAGCTACAAGATTTTCTACATGGTATCGGAGCTAAGAACAATATACTAGAGGAGATTTCAAAGTTTTGAGTTTCTGGGTTACAGGTGAAAGTCAAATTTGCAACACATACTTCAGGATCAGCAGATGGCATTCCATGGGTTGAGGCATGAGTATGCCTTGGAAGGCAGCTCAAATTTCATAGCCTAGGGGGATAGGATGTAGGTAGTGCTAGAGGACAATGGCTTAAAGTAATTTGCTGAACAAGCAATTCCTAAGCCAATAACTACTGATGCACAAAAATTGGTCGCATGGAAGGAGTGTGTGGAAAAGGCAAGGCAAATAATCCTTGAGGGAGTTCGAGATCATATTGGATCGAGTCCCCATTTAAAGGAATCCCCGCATTCTATATGGAAAACATTGACGAACTTCTGTCAGAATAGCATTGATCAAAGGAAGCTGGTAGTGAAGGATAAACTTCATAAAATCAAGATGGAAAAAGGCAAGACGATTCGTAAGTACTTGACCAAGTTCACTCAATGTCGAGATGAACTTGGAAGTGTTGGAATGACAGTTGCCGAGGAGGATATGGTGAGCCTTGCTCTTCTTGGACTCCCAAAGAGTTGGCATAGTTATCAGGACTCTATCAATGGTTAGGAGAAGTTGCCAGATTGGGAACGACTATGGTCAGATTTGATGCAAGATGAGATCAGTAGGAACACCAGGGATGACTCTTCATCAAAGACTAATGATGAAGAGAACGGTGCCTTAGCAATTAAGGCAAGGAAGGGGAAATGTGAACCTTCCCATTCCAAATCAGATTCTTATCATGGATGTAAGAAGAAGGACATGACAAAACTTAAATTCTTTCATTGTTACAAGATGGGACACTTTGCTACAAATTTTCCATTAAATAAGTCAAAGGAGAAGTCCTTAGGAGGAGCGACGGGTGAGGATTTGGCCTCCCAATTCAAATTCGATGTTTCCCTCATTAAATGCACGGTGCCTTCAATGATGAGAAGTGTGTGGTACTTAGACAATGGAGCTTCTTTCCACATGACTGGCGACAAAGATTTATTCAGTGAACTCAAGGAGAAAGATCTCAAAATGCATATCGAGATGGATGATGATGGTAAGTATAGTGTTACTGGTGTGGGCACTATTACTTTTCAGAGGGAGCATATGGCTCCACTCACCTTGAAGAATGTTATGGATGTACCTAGATTGATCAAGAACTTGGTATATGTTGCCATGTTTGAGGATAGAGGTTATGATGTGATCTTTTCGAAAGGAAAGACATTCCTTCGAAACATAGTTGCGCGTCAAGTAAAGAATATAGGGATTTGAGTTTAGAATATATATAAAATAGAGGTAGAGGATCTGGCTACTTTGAGTTCGAAAGCGGAAAATATATTAAGCCGAGATGTTGGTGAGTTGTGGCACAGACAATTGGGCCACTTACATCATGGGGCATTGAAGATATTGAAACAAATCTCTACCGATCTTCCCAAAGGTATGCTTGAGCAAGTTGATACATGAAAGGATTATACTTTTGGAAAATACATAAAGTCTTCCTTTGGAGACAGAGACAGTCGAGCAGAGTCTATTCTGGAGAGAGTCCATTCAGATTTGTGTGGAACATTCTTGACAGCATCCATGGCCAAACACATGTATTATGTTATATTTTTTGATGCCTATTCTTGTAAATGATGAGTATTTTTTATGAAGAAAAAGGATCAAACTTTCACAAAGTTTGGTGAGTTCAAAGCATTGGTAAAGAAAGAGTCTGGAAACAAGGTTAAAGATATATGGAGTGATAACGATGGTGAGTATGTCTCCAATGAGTTTAATAACTTATGTGTAGCAGAAGGGATTAAACAAGAGTTGAAAACACCCCATAACCCTCTATAGAATGGGGTTTCCAAGAAGAAGAACAGGAGCATAGTAGCGGCAGCAAAGGTGATGTTGCATGATCAGGGCCTAGCACTGCACTTGTGGTCTAAGGAATGCAACATAATGGTTTATGTTTAGAACTATAGCCCACATCAGATCTTGAGATGAAGACACCAGAGGAGGCTTATTACAGTAAGAGGCAAGATGTTGGTCACTTCAAGATTTTTGGGTCATCAGTTTAATGCCATGTGACCAAAGATGCACAGAATAAGCTTGAGACAACATCAGAGTTGGGGATCTTTGTGGAGTACACTGATACACCCCACAACTATCGGGTGTACATGTCAACCAGTCAGATGAAAGTGGTTCACAGGGATTGGTGAGTACCAGTATTGCAGCAATAGTACTGCAAATTTGGGGCTTCCTACTTTACTTTTATCAACCCGGTAGTTCATAATAAACTTGGAAGCGATGGTGTTGTATGCACAAGTGCTAGATCTTACTACAGGCTGTCAATTGATCAGCTCGATCAAGTTCGCTAAGAGCTTAAGCCAACTTCTATGAGTTCACAAAAGAAGCTTTGACTGTGATGAAAAAAAACTAACTCTACAGGGTCTATTCTATTTGCAGAAAGAGAAGGAGAATTGAAATGTAACGCAAACCCTAATTTACCTATTAACCCTACATTTGTAGGAAAAGAGATGAAAAATGAAGAAATGAGTGTCATTGACTACTGAAAAGGTAAATTGCATTTATTCAAGCTACTTCTGAAAAGAAATGAGAAGAAAACATCTTTTTGTGCTTTTGAATGTTTTTATGTGAAATTATTATGCTTGTGATTTATCTGCTTGTGATTGTGCAGAGGTTTGGTGGAAAAGGAAGGTGGAGTTGGTTGTTGCAGAGGTGGAGGAAAGTGTGGAGAGGTCCCAAGAAGCTCCTAGTACCCTTCTGAAGACTTTCATAGCGATCAGACTTCGAAAAATCACTCACAGGAAATTCTACAAGAGGCTGCAAGGGATCTACATGAGGATCTACAAGAGGAGGCCGAGAGCTATTTTGGAGATTTGAAGGTGGAAAAATGATGGGAAAGGGTTACTGAAGGCTAGGTGAAGGTGTTGAGCTATCTGGAGCATGTCAAGGAAGATTAAGAAAGAACGTGATGGTTGGATTTGTTCAAATGGAAAGAAAGCAGCTTTATGGAAAAAACGTAGAAATTAGGGCAGATTGGTGAAATGTTGCGAATGAGTTGGGAAATCTATGAGAAGTGGGATGGTGCTGGTTTTTCTATGGATGTATGGTGAGTTGAGATGTCCTATAAGAGATTTGCACATTTACTTATCAAAACTAACCAAAAAAAGAACTAACTATACCATGAAAACAAAACTTTATCTAGCTTGACCTAATTTCTGACCTACAAATAGAACATGCTGAACAGTAACCAATGAATAGAAATTCATGTAGAGAGATCTATGGGAAAAGAACAAGAAATTATCTAAGCAACTGAATCTAAACCAATATCAACTTTTCCAAATCAAGTTATCACACTAGCAGCTGCATGGAAGAGAAAAAATTGTGTTTTTGGTGGCAACAATAGTGCCTTGACCTCAAATCATAGTCCCAGGAAGGGAGAAAGGAGATCAGGGCCTACTTTTGGCCTTTTTGAAGCTTATTCTATCATTGTAGTAACCTACTTTAGCAACTTGGAACAAAAAAAAACTATACTAACCATCAAAAGCAACCTAATCTAACAAAGTAAAATGAATCTATGCAACAGATATTAACTCATGAATTGAAGCAAAAACATATAAGTACATAGTAGGAGGTGCTGGGTAGCTTAGGTTGGGCCCTAACCCTAGATTTTCAGCCCTCTGAGAGAGATCAATGCTGGCTCAAAAACTGTTTCATATTCATTATCAGAAATAGCAGTTACATTACATAAATTGTTCTCAAAAAAGAACTCGAAAAAGAGCTGAACACAATACTGCACAAAAGTGAAAAAATATACTAATAACTGGCTAACCTATTGAGCCTCTAAGCCTCCTTATTTATACAAATGGAGTCCTCCAATAGTCCTCCTAAAATCAAGGAACTCGGCTTCCTAGAACCGGAGATAAAGAGCAGTCCTACTTTACTTGCTCGGTTGCCCCTTGGAATCATCAATGTGGACCTTTGTGCTCCGAGTTGCTAATGGAGGATTTGAGGAATGGGGTCATAAATGAAGGAGGCACCCCCCCTACAAGCCCTCTTCCCTGTTTTCCTCGATTTTTGGCTGCCATTTGCTCATAAATCCCTTGACTTTATTCAAAATTGACCAAAAAATCTGCATAAGGCACATATTAGACTACATGGCAAAATGACTAACCCAATTCACTCTATTAGCATAAATATATTAAAAAACATGCAATAAACTAATGAGAATGGTGGATTAAGTTGAAATAAGAGGCAGAATGAGCCCATATGATTACCCATTTCTGGGGCTCATCATTACCCCCCAGCGAAATGCATTACTCATCCTCTGAGAACTAATCTAACTCTTCATCCTTAATGGCTCTGACAGATTCCTAGACATCCCAAGCCTCTGATGTGATATCTTCCTCTTTATCATGGAAACCTACTTTCCTATCCACTTCTTCCCATTGTTTCTGTTCTTCCTCCTCTACTCCTTCCATCAGTCCTAGTGATCTGGATTTAAAACAGGAATGCAACAAATTATAGAGATAACCATAAACACAGATATGCAGTGGAAATAATACTTCATTTCATTAATGTAAAATACTAAAACATGCTTACAAACAGTAATGGAAATAAACCAGCTAGGGCAATGGTAGCTTATCTCTGAGAAGAGATGTGGCAGCTACATGCCTCTGAAATATCTTGCAATGAGGCTCGAAGGCCTATTTATTGTTCAGAAATAATGGAAAACCATAAACATCCAAAAACCTAACCCTAGAAGATGAAACGCCAAACGGCGGGCCCTGTTTGGGTAAATTGGTACATCAACTTCCTGGGATCGTTTGGCATATGATCTCTGTTTGACGTGCACAATATCTCGTTAGAAAGATATATCCGAGAACTACAAGTTTGGGAAGAGAAACATTAGTCCATGGATGCATGTTGCTCCTAGTTTTCCTAAAAAATGTCGTTTAGGGCCTCAAAATGGGTCCGGAAGTTCAGGATCCGAAAAACTGCTAAAAATAGTAAGTTGTGCTACAATTAAGGAAACTAAAAATGTTGAGAGAAACAATGGTGGGGGTCCAAGTGGACTTGGCAGGTGGCCACCAATGTCCACTTGGATCATTCCTCCCCCCTTAGGAAGTAATGGTCCCCATTGCGTTGAGTTCCTCCATGAGATGAGGAAACTTCTACTGAACTTGGTCCTTGGTGAGCCACTTTCCTTGGTGAAGGAGTTGGCCTACTTTGACAACTCAATACATTTGGATATTCTGTTGACGAGTGTTCTTGATCTGTGTGTCCATGATCCAATCAGTGGCATCTTGTTTCATGCAATTTGGATTTAATTATGTGGGTGTGAGCTATTCTGCAATGTTGGATGTGTCTATTAATGGTGGAAAGTATGGTCGAAGGCGGTCCACATTGAACACTGGGTGTAGGCCAAGGAATGCGGGAATGCTGAGCTCAAATGCATTGTCTCCCATAGCCTTAGTAATGGTGTAAGGACCATATCGGAGTGGTCTCAGTTTCCGATAGGCTCAAGTAAGCTGTTCCTTTTACAAATGCAACCATACTTTGTCACCCACCTAAAACTTGTGTGGCACCTGATGTTGATCACGTCGCTGCTTGTACTTGGCATTTGATTTCTCCAAAATGTCATGGACCTGCTAGCGAATATGTTAGATGTGCTCAATGACGTTGGTTTCCTTATCTATTTTGGATTGGACATGAGCCAAATCTGTGTGAGTAGCTGTAAGTGGCATGGCCACATCAATGGGGCATAGTGGCTAGAATCCCAAGCCCACCTGAAAAGGGCTGTGGCCAGTCGAGCTGTGAAGAGTTTGGTTGTAGCCTTGTTGAACATAGGGGAGGCTCTCATCACATGTGCGTGGATGCTTTGAGTTGTACATGCGTAGAATGTGTACAATCATCCTGTTGACAACCTCTGTCTAGCCATCAATTTTCTATCTCTGGACTTAGTGAGTTTGGTGTCTAACATTGACCAGAGACTGGACCAAAATGTACTGAGGAAGCGACTATCCTGATCTGAGATGATAGACTGTGGGATCCCAAAGTGCACCCACACTCGTTCAAAGAAGAGTTTAGCAGTGGCTTCTGCTGTGATATTCTTCTTGCAGGCCGCCATAATGGCCATCTTTGAGAACCTGTCGATGACCACAAAAACATAGTCGTTTCCATGCTTAGTGGAAGGAAGGCTTGACATGTAATCCATGGAGATGGATTCCCAGGGTTGGCTAAGGGTAGGCAAGGGGGTATAGAGGCCTTACTTCTTGATGGTTGGTTTGGTAATGGAACAGGTAGTACATGATTTGACGTACTTCTTGACATCATGTTGAAGATTCGGCCAATGAAATACTTTTGCAGTACTGCCACCAGTTTCTCGACCCCAAAATGCCCAGTAGCCCAACTATAGTGTGCTTCCTAAATAATCTTGGCACGCTCACTTGAAGGAACACAAAGGTGACCTAGGTGGCATAACAGGGCATCCTGGAGGTGAAAATATAGAACATGCCCACCCTCCAAGAGTGTCTGGTATGTGTGTCTGAATTCTGGGTCACTTTTGTAGAGAAGTGGCCAATCAGAAGTCTCGCACCCACAAGAGTTGAGCACGGTGGTTAACGCCATGATCGGTGGTCGACTAAGGAAATCTGCAACATTATTGGTGTTGCCCTTCTTATACTTGATATTCAAATGGAACTATTTCAGGTATGTAGACCACTTCTGATGGCGATCATTCTACAATTTCCCTTGGGTCTATATGAACTGTAGAGCTCGGTGGTTTGTGTGGATGACCGTTTCCTTCCCCAAAATGTAATGCTTCCATTATCAGCAGGCTTGCACAATGGAATACATCTCTTTATCATAAGTGGGATACTTCCGGACTGTATCTAGAAGTGTCTCACTGTGATATGACACTGGGTGCCCGTGTTGAGTAAGGAATTCCCCAATGGTATAGTCAGAGGCATCTGTCTCAACCTCAAATGGTTGTTGCAAATTTGGTAACACAAGCACTGGTGCTGTGCAGAGGTGATCTTTCAACTCTATGAAAGCCTTCTGTTAAGATTCAGACCAAAAGCATTTTTCTTTCACTCCTCCCTTGGTGACTTGACTCAAGGGCCAAGTGATATGAGAAAACCCCAACACGAACCTGTAGTAGAAGTTGGAAAGACCTAGAAAGCTGCGGAACTTTGTCAGAGTGGTTGGAGATGGCCAATCCCGAATGACTTGGATCTTGGCTGGATCCACATGCAGCCCATATTCATCAATAATGTATCTCAGATACTGAACCTGGGTCATGCCAAAATTACATTTCTCCAAATTGGCACATAGCTTGTGTTGCCACAGTGTTTAGAGAACCTGTCGGATGTGGTGGAGGTGCTCTTCCCAAGTTTGGCTAAAGATCAGAATGTCATCCAAGTATACCACTACAAATGAGTTGGTGAATGGCCAGAAGATGTCATCCATTAGCCTCATGAAGGTTGCAGGAGCATTTGTCAATCCGAAAGGCATAACCAACCATTCAAAAAGGCCCTCCTTGGCTTTGAAGGTAGTCTTCCACACATCAGAGGGTTTGATTGGTACCTGGTGATATCTTGACTTCAGATCGATCTTACTGAAATATTTTGCCCCCTTTAGTTGGTCTAGGAGTTCATCAATTCGTAGGATCGGGTACCTATTAGAGACAGTGATCTTGTTCAGCGCTTGATAGTCAATACAGAGTCTCCAAGTCCCATCCTTCTTCTGTACCAACACGATCGAGCTCCCACAAGGTGATGAACTTGGACATATGTGACCTTTCTACAACAACTCCTGAATCTACCTCTTGATTTCATCGTTCTCCAGAATGGAGCACTGATAGATTGGTCCATTAGGTAGAAGCGCCCCTGGGCTCAGATCGATGGAGTGCTTGACCTAAGAGTGCAGAGGAACCCCTACGGGGGAGGTGAAAATGTCCTCATACTCTTCCACGACCTTGTCCATCTGTATTTGTGGTGTGGAGGGGCCCTGTATGGAGGTCGTGGCCACCGTCTTCTTCTTTCCTTGAGGGCGTATCATCAAGAAAATAAATTTCCTGGTTTTGGAAATGAGCTTACTGCATTGTTTTCCAGTAACCAAAGAGATGGTAGTAGGGAGTGCTACCTCTGGTATCCTGTACATCTTATTTCCCATTGTAACAATAAAAACACAGGGCCATGATTCATGCAAAGCATGTCACTTCCACAAGTGTGGTTTTCCTATTAATACATCACAAACTTCAAGGGGAGCCATCACACAATACCTCATCTGTGAAGGGCTTGATGTTGTATGGAAGGAAACGCTGTTGGCTCACGTGAAGATCTTGTCCTTGGTGAAGCCACCCAATGGTGTATGGTTGTGGATGTGCTGTGGTCAGTAGGCCCAACCGCTTCATGACCTCTGCTGAAATGAGGTTCTTTTAGCTCCCGCAATCGACAATGATCTGTAGAGCGGGGGCCTTTACCCACATCTAGGAGTGGAAGAGACACTCCTCCTCCTCCAGATCTTTGGGTTCCTCATTCTGTGTCTTCGTGGTGGAAACAGTGGCGTTGGGCTCTGCATCGATAATTTTCTTCCCTTTTTCATTCCCCTTGTCAGGTTTTGACTCAGAGTTGGAACATGCATCTGATTCTAAAACCTTTAGCTGAGCCACTAGTGACTGCTTGGCTCAACACTCACTTGTGTTGTGAGTGGAGCTCTTATGGAACTCACATCATTCTCCTGTGTCCTTTTTCAGCTTCATGGTGTTGTTCTTTGCTTGTAGCTTTGGCGGGTTGTCTTGGGCTGCTCTGCCTTGGCTTTGTCCTTTGTTTTCTAGTTAAGGGGCACCTTTCCCTTGCTTCAGATTCACAGATCCAAAGTCCCGCTTCTTCTATTTAAAATTTTTCTTGACCTTGATGGCATATCGGTATGCTGTGCCGAGCGAGGAGATGTTCAAGAATTATATTTCTTCCTAGATGTACTTGTACAAGCAACCACGATATTTTAGTATCAAATGCTGGTCTGAATCCTTGATACCCAACTTTGTGTGAAGGGTATGGAAAATATTGGTAAACTTCGACATGTCTTGGTCCCTTCCCTACCGCAGTGTGGTCCACTTTATGTATTGATCCTCATAGCTTCTGACAAGGTAGTACTGTTCCTTGATAGCATCCTAGAATGAATTCCAGGTAGGTGTGGCTGAAAATAGTGAGCCGATATTTTCATCCTTTTGCTCATAGTAGGTTTCCCACCAGTCCTTAACATGGGGGGCTACTTTGAGAAGAGCGAAAACAATCTTTTCTTGACTCGAAAATTCATGAACAGAAAAATAACCCTCTAGCAGATTTAACCATTTATCTATGTCATTTGTGTCTATTTGACCCTTGATTATGGGGATTTCAAAATTAACCTGTACCTTAAAGGGCGTGGCGTTTACAAAGTAGCTACTGGAAGCTGATGCGTCACTTCTGGGTGGCTGCTGAAGGATCTGGGCAAAGTTGTCCATCATAGCATTCCTTTGTCGCTCGAGAGCTTCTTCGACCAAGAATTTGATAGGATCTCCTACCCCCACATCTTTCTTCTCATCTGCCATGGGAGGCCATCGAGATTTGTGAGGCTGGTCTTGCAAAGGTTCAACCAGTTCAAGCCCTAACTCCTTATATCCTGACTTCGTTGGGGACATGCAAAGAAAAATAGAGAAAAAGCAAACTACTCTGATACCACTGATCCGGATTTAAATAGGAATGCAACAAATTACATAGATAACCATAAACATAGATATGCAAAGGAAATAATACTTCATTTCATTATTCTAAAATACTGAAACTTGCTTACAAACAATAATGGAAATAAACCATCTAGGGCGATGGTAGCTTATCTCTGAGAAGAGATGTGGCAGTTACATGCCTCTGAACTATCTTACAATGAGGCTCGAAGGCCTATTTATTGTTGAGAAACAATGGAAAACCCTAAATCCAAAAACCTAACCCTAGAAAATGAAACGCCAAACTATGGGCCTTGTTTGGGTAAATTGGTACACTAACTTCCCGAGTCGTAACTTTGGCATATGATCTCTGTTTGATGTGCACAATATCTTTTTAGAAATATCTATCCGAGAACTACAACTTTGGGAAGAGCAACATTTGTCCATGGACTCATGTTGCCCCCAGATTTCCCAATAAACGTCGTTCAGGGCCTCAAAATGGCTCTGGAAGTTCAGGACCTGAAAAACTGCTAAAAATAATAAGTTGTGCTATAATTAAGGAAACTAAAAATGTTGAGAGAAACAATGGTGGGGGTTCAAGTGGACTTGGCAAGTGGCCACTAATGTCCATGTGGATCACCTAGCAGCAGTGGAGCACTAAATTTAAGGCCAATTCAATTTGCCTTCAAGCTTTGCATTGAGTGCTTATACAGGAGCACTCTCCTCATGGCTTCCCTCATCCTATTTTGGGAGTGATACTCCCTGATCCTTAGGCTATGTGGCAATGTATTCCACCTTCTCATGCAGGCATGAATGTAGTCATCACCAAAAAATCTCTCCATATACTCGAAATGAGCAATAGCCTGGGCTTGCTTGTCAAAATAGTAAGGGACAACTTGAGGATTGGCTGTAAGGTGTTGGTGGGCATAGATGAGAGCCAAGGGTTCTGCTGGTTCTACTCTAATCATCAAGGGCTCACTCAGCTCTTTTTCCATCATTTTCTGGAGTTCCACTGCCCTCTTCTCTTCATGGCTCATCCAAGAAGCCATATCCATTAGCTGCAAGTCTCCCAATGCAGCATTTGGATCCCATAAATTCATGTCAGTAAATGGCATGTTGTGCAGGTAAAATTCTCCTAGCTTCGCTTTATCCTCAGCTGAAGTGTGATCACATAAATGCATAAATTGGCCATAATCCTGAAGAGGTATTGTGCCCCTCTGGGCCAGTTCCTTAATCTGAAATTGGAGCCACTGATCTTTGAGGTACAGTGCATATGATTTGGCCGACTACCTACACTATAATGCCTCCATTGCCCAGCTGGCCATGTAGGCTAACTGGGCTTCCATTTCCTGTAGCTGCCTTTTCAAAACCAACACTTCATTTTCTGCTTGGGATTCCTTTTCTTGTTGTTGTTTCATCCACTGTTAGTCTGGGGTTCCTTTTCTTATTGCTATCTTTTTGCTGCCTCACTGTCTACCTGGGGTTCCTCTTTCTGTTGTTGTCCTTTTAAGATTGACAGCTCATTTCCTCCTTGAGGTTCCCTTTCTTGTAGCTTTCATTTTTTTCCAGCAATTGAGCTCTTCTGATGCTTTCTGTATCCCTGACCATGCTCAATTATTTTCCCATCTCTCTCAACTTGTTCTCCATGTGCCCAATGTCTTCTATCCCTTTTGATTTTGCAATCTACATCCATGTATGGGTCCAAACTCTTTCCTTTTCCAGCTCGAAGAAAAGAGGCAATACAAGCTTTTATGGGATGATCTTCCCACCTTCCAGAAGGTTGTAGTACGAGCTTAAGTTAGGCTGAGGTCCAGGCTCTGGTATTTCTTTTTCCTTATCTTCCTCCTCAATCTGTTCTTTTGCATTATTTTCAAGTTTTTTTAGTTTCTTTGAGCTTCGCCAATGTCTCCTATAGAGAGGTCTATGCCTCCTGTAGCACTACTTTAGAGTACATTAATTTGATCCTTTCTTTCTAGGTAGAGGTCTTAGGACTTCCTCTCTCGTAAGTGATGGAGATTTTGGAGGTAGATTCCTCCTTTGTTACAGTAGGTGCATCCTCAATGATGATGGGTTCCTTTGAAGGTGGCTGAGGCTTCCCCATCTTGATTTTGGTGCTCTTTCAAGATTTGAAGTAAGATGGTTGTATTTTTATTTTCCCCTTTTGCTTGGCTGGAGTACTAAGTGCAACAAGAATGGCTATTGCTTCTCTTGCTAGTGTCTCAGGAGACACTTCTTCTTGTTGTTTTTCTGCTCCTTCATCTACTATTTTTCCTATTTCTACTGGTTTTGTTTCTACTGTCTTTGACTCTGTTGTCTCCTCTGCTTGTTTAGCTTCTGCCTTTCTTGTGGCAACCTTTTTCTGAGCTGTCTTGGGTTTCTTCTTTTCAGTTCTCGTTCTCTTCTTTTTCTCTAATTTGGTTTTCCATTTTTCCCTTTTTTGTTTTAGGTTCATCCGTGGTGGTGTCATGCTCCTCATCTCTTCTCTGTTTTTTTTATTTTTCTTCTTCCAATTGAATATTATGTGCTTCTTCATGGGTTTCCTTCTCAGGTTCCTCTTTTTGCTCCTCCCCTTCATTGCTAGATGGACTAAGGTCATCAGTGAGAGTTTTTATGTCATTGTCTTTAGTCATGTTCCTAAAAATCTCCCAGGCTATAGGGATTATGTATGTGTGGAGGGTATTCTCCACCAATAATTTAATGAGCCCATGGTGAGCCAGCTGGTCTAGAATCACTACATTCAATTTGGTGCTACATTCTTTCAAGGATTAGAGGAGAAAATATGGAAGACTGAGTTTTGTAGATGCAGGCAGGTCCATGCCATATCTTAATTCATGTAACAGTCTGAAATGATAACCATAAACGATGTTGTATCTCCCTTCGCAGGAAATATAATTCATGATCTGATAGCTGACTGTACACCATGGATAAGGTATACTTGTCCTTCTGATCCCATTCTTATCCTCCATAGGATATTCCTCAGGTTAGAAAAAGGTCTTTTTAGCAACCTATCCTAGTGGTTTCTCTTCTTTGCTTGAGGGGAGCCCAAGTGGAAGACTTGTAATTCTGTTGATGAACTCTGGTGTATGTTCTATGGTTAGACCACTAAAACTGACTGTAGCATGAGTTTTTGAATGGGATCTTAAAGACAATAAAAATTCCTTTGTAACTTCCTCATCATACCCATGAAATTTCTCAAAGAAAGGCATCCAATTTGCCTTGGTAAAGAGGGCTACCACTTCTGGGTGTTCATGCAATTTGGTGGAATTCAGAGGCTCCTTTCTCATAAAACCCCCTATCATGATGTTTAGTGACTACTGGAAATTCTTAGGTGATGAGAAAGGCAACAAATTTTGAAACCCGAAAATAGAGGAACAATTGAGGTTTCTTCTTTCTAGAACCAGAGAGGGTTTTTCATGTTTCCTCTTTTCAACGAAAACAAATTGTAACTTTCCTACCCTTCAAACTTTGTTCTCAATTTTAATTTACTTCTCGGGGTGTTTGAGGAAATCAATATCCTTTTCCTCTCTCTTTTTTTTTTTAAACAGAGAGTAAGACAATGTTTTTCTTTTCACAAAGTAAGTAGACCACCCAATGCAAATT
>APFE030171134.1:129251-144865 GCA_000404065.3 Pinus taeda
GGCACAACAATATTAATAAGGGGTACAACTACAATAGTAATGGGGTAATCACTAGTATTATAGGGACCCAACAAAGGTGTCCTAATGTGTTCTACAGGATGTCCTGAAAACCTACGGGATCCCCTATATTTCTATAGGATAAAACCGAGAGAAAAAGGAGGGATGTGTAAGGTGATGGAAGGATTAGGGAAGGTGGTTGGTGGATGTAATGGGGCAAGGGAGTGCCTAAGACCACTTCAAAACCCAAAACCAGAGTGTGAGATGGTTGGATTTCCTCCACAAGCTTGGAGAAGTATTCTTGTGAAATGATGAAATTGGTGAGGGTTTTAGTGAAGGAAAGGAATGATCATGGTGGATGAGGTTGGAATGAGGTTCTGATCATGAAATATCTATGTACTTCTGAAACACCTGCAGTGCATCAAACATTTACATTTACTCAAAAGTCATGTAAACAAGAAGGATTTCAATTAACTAGGGAAAACAGAATTTCATGAGCTAGTTGCCTACTTCATGCATGAGGAAAACTTGTAGAATAAGATGGAACATTAATGAGAACTAATGTAAGACTGAAGATAGAAGAAATGATAATTAAATCCTACTCTTGCAAAATGATCAAATGTTGGCCTAAGTACATAAAAACCCTAAATTCCATGAGAAAGTACAATTCTGTCTTTTTGGGGCTGCATAGGAGTTCTTTCCTCAAACCATGATCCCTGAAGGAAGGAGTGAGGCCAAAAACACCCACTGAAAGCTTTTTGATGATCCTTTATCTCGTCTAAGCTACTGCTGAAGTAAAGCACAAATGGAAGCAAACTAATCAAATCTACAACTACTTACAATGAAATAATTCTAAAGACAATTCAACTATGAAATCAACTAAACATACAAATAAAAAAAGTGGAGCCTTTGTTGCTTGGGTTGGGGCCTAACCCAAGAGCTTCATCCCTCTGAGTTAACTCAGTGTTGGATCAAGGAAACACTCATTCTCATTATCAAAACAAAAAATTACATAGTAATGTCTTCCACAAGTCTTGAACTCGAAAATGACTAGTGTTTTTACAGCAAAAATTTGAATCCTAATGAGTCTCTAGGCCTATTTATTTATAAAATTGAAGTCTCCAATGACCTCCTTAAATATATGGAGGCTCGTCTCCCAAACGAGAGATAAACTAGCTCTTTAATTGTCACTTGCTCAGTTGCCTTTTTGATTTCCATGACTTGGCTACTTGTACTCCGAGCTAGTGTGAGTGATGGAGGAATATTCAAATGAGTGAGGAGTAAATGAGGATTTACCTCCTACAATATCTCCTCCTTCTCTCATTCGAGTTTCAGCCTTTAATTAGCCAAATTTTCATGATTTTCTCTCAAAAACCTACAATTAATGCACATTAGCCCACTAGGCATAATATCTCACTTTGACTCATCTCATTAAACAAAATAAAATCAAAATATGTAACAAATTGTGATAATAGTTGATTTAACTAAGCTAGGAGGTGGATTAAGGTCCATATAATTACCCAATGATGAAGCTCATCACAAACCCATAATCAGTTCATAAATATTTCACAAATCCCATCATTGAAATTCAATTCATTTATCAATCCTTTCTCTAGGATTAAGACCTTGGGTTTCAACATTTGAAAATAGTTTAGATGTATATACACTTTATATGAGTGTTATTTCTCTAGCTCTATGCCAATAAATTTTTATTTTCATAAAAAATTATAGGACAGAACATTTACACACATTCAAATTTCAATAATTACCCATGCTAATAATTTTCTTGATGAATACTATATAAAAATGTAAGGAGAGATAAAGGCATCCAAACAATGAACAAAAATACCATCATCAACATGACCATGTCATATTACCACTATATATATGAAATCATAATTGTAATTTGTTTGCAATGATCCTCTACAAATTAGAGTTAAATCACAATTTTATAAAATGCAATAACCTGTTTTTTATCCCCTTTCAATAATTTGTACATATATGATGAATGAGTAAAAGTCAAGAGTTTTCATATGAAAGATTGTAAATTGATTATAACCAAAAAAATATCACAAGTTGTAGAAGAGAAGGAAAAAATAATGGAAGCTATGGTTCCATATTGAATGGGAGAGATAGGGGGGGATTAAGTAGGCTAAGGGGAAAGGATCTTAGTAAGGGACAAAGGTCAAAGTCCTTACAACCTTAATTATGTCATTTTATTATTAACTCATACCTATTTTATTGATCCTTGGAGGTTAGTGCATGAAGCAGATATGTAGGTCTCCATAAGAATACATGGCCCCTTCATGCCATGCAAATTCAAGCTATACATTTTTTCATCCAAGGGAATCGAGGGATTTTTACCCACAATTTTGAAGTATAATTTAGTTGGAAGTTTTATAGAAAAGAGAGTTTGAATCTTTCAAGGTGTCATTTAAATTAATAGAGAGCCTAAATTATCATGAGTTTAAAATACCATGCAAACTATCATTCAATTAACAAAATATCCAAAGGCCTCTCTTTGAGTGAATTGTTGTGAGATTACTATATCACAATATGGATATATACAACCATGAATTATGAAATACTTTTTCTTTTATTTTTTCCAAGGAAAAAAACGCAATTTTCATTAAAGTAACTTAAGAAAATTACATGTTGTATCTTCAGCATGTATGAGATGCATTCTCTGGTGAAACAGAACAGTGATTGTTCATTACAATATTTATAGATATCATCATAAAGTAAATATATAAGCAGTATTAAACAAGATCCATATGAATTCCATAAAAATTGAGTAAGAAAAAAAAGAAAAATAACATGGAATAATCATGAGTATTATTCCGAAAAGTTTCCATCCAGCTCAACGAATGGACGATCAAAAACTTAAAAAAGAAAAAAAAAAAAAGAAAAAAGAAAAAAAATCCCCATCTCTGAATTCCTGAATTATCCATTGTCCCATGTTCAGCTGCACGACCTCTTTGGAAAGATGATCAAAGATCTCATTCCTTTCCCTGTATATGTTAGAGCATACAATAAAATCAAAATGTGATTTTAGATTAATGATATCATCTAGTGTATCCATGAGTGTGTGAAAGTGACAGTGATAAGCCCCATTGATCCAGTTTATAACCAGCTGTGAATCCCCAAAAATCTGAATCTTGTGACAATTTTGTTCCAGAGCAAAGAGGAGGGGGTGTCTTAGACTGTTTAGCTCAGCATAATTATTTGTGCCCCTTCCTAGCCCCACTTTGATTCTGAAATACAGGTGCTCATTTAAATGGAGTAATGCCCTCCTAGAGCCCATGACCTATGTCGAGCCATCAAAATAAGCCCAAAGAGAGATTTTATCAATGCTTTCGGGTGTGATGACCTAAGCTTGTTGACATCTAGTGTCCTCAGGAATCAGGTTGTATATGGCAGCAATGTTTTTACACGTGGTGGACCAGACGCTTTGAGCATTTTGAAAGATATGATGATTCCTATTTAGCCAAATGTCCTAGCAAACAATCAGAGGGAGATTTCTTTCTTTTTAGGAGGAAGCCTCAGACCACCAATGCAACCATTCTTCATCAAAGTTTTGTCCCTCCCATTTTTTCTTCAAGTTAAGAGAGTTAGTTATGGATGTCCAAACTTGAGTAATAATGTAACAGTGAAGAAATAAATGGTTTGTGTCCTAGGGGTTGGAAAGGCAAAGGCAGCGTCTGGAGGGACCCTAGAAATCCTGCTTCATAAGGTTTAGCTCTATTGGAACCTTGTTCAAGAGAATACATCACATGAATAGCCTCATATTGTTGTCGACTTATAGTTTCCAAAGGTGGCACCAGCACCAGCAAATGATTTCCATGTCCTGTGCATTCATTATTGTCACATAACCAACTTTTGGGGACTACCTACCATGAGGAGCAGGGGCCTAAATGAGTTTGTCCTCTCGCCTAGATAATCTTATGTTTTCTTCCTCTAGTGCACCAATGAACTAGTGCCAAACTCCATTCCATCTATCTGGGATCCCTAGGTTTCTCACGGAAAGCCAATGTTGCAGGGCCCAGGGAGGATGCCCTACCTTGGCAATTTGTACAATCTACGTTATTCTTATGCCTGAAAGCAAAAGTCTCAAATCCCTTGGGAGAATGTGAGCATTGACTCTAGCTGACCAGGCATCGGTGCCTATTCTAACCTATTCACCATTTCCAATACTCCACGCCAAGCCATCCTTGATTATACTTAAGGATTGGGTGAATTTCCTTCTAGATGATGGAAGCACCCAGTATCGACTGGCAGGGTCTGCGAATACAATCAATTATTGAAAGGGGATGGATATACTTAAAATAGACCACCTCTTTCCATAAGCTCTCAGATTGATGATTTTCTAGCCCATCTTGGCCGCTAGAGCCTTTGCAAAGATGTGGAGGTCCTTTATTCCCTAGCCACCCCATTTTTTAGGCTTTCCAATCATGTCCTAGCGGACCCAAGCAAACGTCTAACCCATATTTTTACCCTGCCATAGGAATCTACAACAAATCTATTGAATCCTGTTGAGAATACCTTTGGGAATCCAGGCCAAAGTCATCCAGTAAACAGGAATGGCCTCCAACACCGAGTTTATTAAAGTAAGCCTGCCAGCTCTAAAGAGCCAACGTTGCTACCAGAGGTTTATGCAGCTTTCAATTTTTGCAATGAGCCAAGACTAGTCTGTGATGCGATACCCATTTGGCTTCAGCCTGAACCCAAGATATTTTAGGCCAGAGTCCAGCTCTTGTCTCACAAAAGCAAAATGTTGTAAAGGATACCTTTCATCATTTTGTAGGCAAGCCACACAAATGATGGTGGAATTGTCATAATTAGGCTCCATACCTGTAGCTTTACAAAAAAGTGATAGAATTTTCTTGAAATAAGAGGAATCATTGAAAGAACCATACAGAAAAATAAGAACATCATCTAGAAACGATAGGTGGGAGAGAGATGTCATGTCTGAATATGACTCCACCCAACTCTCCAACAGAGTGAGCATTTTTTATCAATATGCTTAGACCTTCCATGATTAACAAAAAAGCAAAGAGGGATAGAGGGCATCCCTGTCTCAGCCCGTGTTCAACATGGAAAAAACCAGATGCAACCCCATTGATGAGAATACAAAAAGATGCAGAAGAGAAACAACACATGATCCAGTTAATGAAGGAATTAGGGAAGCCAATATGAGTGAGGATGAGGTGCAGATAAGACTAGTTAGCCCGATCAAAGGCTTTGGGAGATCAATCTTGAGAATAATGGATTTTTTGTTTAGTTTCTTGATCAAGTGAAGGCCCTCTCGAGCGGTCCCTATGGCTTCATGGACCTGACGGTAGCTAAGGAAAGAAAATTGTTCCTTGGAAATCATCCTGGATAAGATTGACTTCACACGAAGAGCAATGATTTTGGATATAATTTTGTGAATGCAGTTACAGAGGGATATTGGTCGAAAATCGTCAAAAGTAAGGGGTTTGTCAACTTTCGGGATCAGGGCCGGGAAGGTTGAGTTGAAACCCGCATACATCCTACCTGTAATTTTGCATTCCTCATTGGCCAATAAAAGATCCAAGTCGATGAGCTCAATAAAAGTACTGTAGAATTCCATGGGCCACCCGTTCGGACTCAGGCTTTTGTCCTTGTTGAAGAATTTCAGAGTTGCTTCTAATTCCCCCAGCGAAACTGGATTGGTTAAAGACTCCACTTCTTCCATCTCAAAAAATCTAGGGAGAACCTCAGTGATGCAGAGAATCTCAGGGAAGGTGGCTCCCCTGGGGGACCTTGTAAATATGAGAGAAATGGTGCATACCCATATCAGCCAATTGATTGAACGAACTAGTCTCCCTACCTAAGTTGTCACGTAATTCCCAGATTGTATTGATGGACTTTCTCCCTCTGGCATATTGTTGAAAGCACTCGGAATTCTCATCCCCTACCTTTAACCATATTTCTTTGCTTTTTAATCTCCAAGTTTCCTCTTTTTGTCTCAACAGTCTGATTTTTTCTGATTCCAGTTTGATTAATTGATCCTTTGACTCAACAGTTGAATAACTGGAAAGCCCAATGTTTTCCATTTTTTTTAAGGACCCCTTCAACCCTTTTCACCTCAGCCTCATCCATTTGTTTCTTTTTCCTTGCCCAAATAATGGTTTTCAATTTTAAAAGGGCCAAGTTGTTTGCAATAACCTCAACTGGGAGGGCTTTGTTATTCGGGCTATAGTGAGTCTAATTTTCTCTTACTAGATTGTGGAAGTTTTCTTCAGAGAGTCAAGTCGAATTGAACTTAAATGTTGAATGGGGTTTGTGGTTGGCATCCAAAATCTCCAAGAAAATCAAGGAATGGTCAA
This sequence comes from Pinus taeda, assembly GCA_000404065.3. Classification (NCBI taxonomy): domain Eukaryota; kingdom Viridiplantae; phylum Streptophyta; class Pinopsida; order Pinales; family Pinaceae; genus Pinus; species Pinus taeda. The sequence continues at coordinate 135,599 of APFE030171134.1, forward strand.
ACAACCCCCTAGATCCCACCCATTGACGAATGCAATCCAGACTAGCTAAGAGAGGGGCTCTTATTAGGAAACGGTCCAGTCTTCCGGCCAAAGCATCCACCCTAGTTCTTCGATTCGTCTAAGTGGGTAGTGGCTTTGTCATTTCAATGTTCAGTAAGTCATGTGAATCCAATAATACTTCGAAGAAGGCCATTAAGGGGTCGATATGGGCTCTATTACCCTAGGATTTTTCCAACCCTAAAGAGAAATTCAGGTACCCTCCAATGATCATATTTCCAACTTGCATGAAATCAACTTCCAGGAGTCTTTCCCAGAAAGGTTCCCTATTGTGGCAAGGCCCATAGGCATTGATGAGCTTGAGGAGGGAATTCATGTCAGTAGAGATGATATCAACGCCCAGGTAACCCTCCCCTCCCCAAAAATTTTCCAATCTTATCGATCCTTTTCTATACCCCATGGCACATCCTCCCGAGCGTCCTCATACATCCAAGAAATTAAATGACCAATCCAGAAGAATTTTTAAGAGAACATTGTTTAGAGTTCTCCCTTCCCCCAAAGTTTCTTGCGGGAAAATTACATCCAAACTCTCTGAATAGCATAGCCTTTTTAGCGCCAGTTTCTTGTCAAGGCTGGCCAAACCCCTATAATTCAAGGAGAGGCAATTCATGGGGTAACCTTTTTGGGGTTTCCATTTACTCTAAGGACCCCATCAATGGGAGACTAAATGCTTGAGGTGACCTCAATGCCAGATCGCCTGATGGCTTTGGATAAATGGGATTGTCTGCCCCCGGGGAGCTTCAAGGGAAAGGATGGGAGGGGGTCCACATCCAAGCCAAAGGAAGAGGTCTGTGTAATAGGTAGGGAACGCAGGTTGTAGTGGTGATGTCTGGAAGCCAAGGGAGGGATGTCCTGAGAAATGTTGGCGAGGCGCTGAGGGGCAGAGCAGGAGAAAATACCACAGTACAATTTAAAGAACACAGTTTGATAAGCCCAGATCCCAGACCCAAAAATAACACAGAATCACATGCATTACCAACAAATAGATAATCATGTGTAAACAGAGTAGAGGGAGGAAGAGTACCTGAAAACGACGTTGATTCTCTGGAGTGGGATCTAGTGGTTGGAACTGCAATTGTCTCGGTGTCCATATGTGAAGACGCTACCCCAGTCACATCCCCACTCGGCATTGGAGCACCAGGAAGGTCCACTGGAGAAGGTATCTCCACCTCCATTGTTTGGGTAGTTGTCGAAACCAGTGACCTCGGGGGATCCGGCTATTTCCCGGAGAGCAGAGAGAAATATTTGTACAAGTGTCTTATCTCGTGGCTTTGCCTGCATCAAAAAGGGATGCCCTCATAGTCTAATATTTGCCACCTAGTTATCTCGCCCATCTAAAGGCAATAACTCTCTACCAGTCCTTCCCTAGTGTCTAGATGCACCAGAATTCTTGCGAGTGCCATGTAGCTAGTGTCCTGATAAGAATGGTCATGATCTAGGTATACTCCCATGTCATCACCAATGCACCGAAAAATTTCCTCTGCCCAAAATTAGAGAGGGAGGCCAGGGAGACGCGCCCAAATCGGTCTCACTCCCATATTTTCTTTTGCAGGTTCGAACAATGGTGGTTAGCGCTTAAGCAAGACAAGATTCATTTCAATGTGCCAATACTGGGTCAAGACCCAATCCACCTATTCCTATTTTGAAAACATGAGGGCGAACCAACCCTTAGACATTGTGATGATGGTGGGGATTTGCCTCAGTAGGTTCCCCCAAACCTTTGTTTTCCATTTTTTTATTCTTGCCCAGGTATAATTTCATCCACGGACTTTACCTACCAGGACGTACTCTCCGTCAGCGTCGCTTCATCCATGCTAATGCCAGCCCTAAATACCAGAATTCACCCACACTCCCGAACCTTAGATATATTTGATATATTTTCTCCCCTTGGTCTGGTTTATGGGTTTATAGACTATTGTGCTCCCTCAAATTGATGGTTTTCATCTAAATCTGAGGCCCTATTATCTTCTGGCCCTAAATCCTACCTAGATATGCCATCAAAAAACCCCAAAGAATGGGTGTTTGAGGCAGTAACTGGGGGGGGAAATTGTTATGTGCCACCCCAAGAACTTTGTGGGAATGAGCCAAAATACCCCATGACTCCAATATCATTTCACAGACCCCTGCCATAGCCACACCCGTGAAATCTTGAATAGGTTCTGAAATCTGCTGAGTATGAGCCCAGTTTTGAAATTATGAGGGGGACGAAATAGAAAGAAAGGGTGATTCAGTACCTTCACCCTGAGAGAAAAGGACCTCTAACCCCACAACTGCCTATTTAGAAAACCCTAAACCCTGGAGGGTTACCTCCATATCTTCCATTAGCAAGGCTAGTTCGGCGACTTGCGCATCTGGTTAAAGGGTTGATTCTAGTTCCTTCACCACACCCATCGTGTGTTTATCTTCCACCCAGATTTCCAACGAGGCCAAGGTGTCAGATGAATAGTCAAGATGCTTTGTATCCATACATAAGCCTAATGACATTTGGATGAGCCTTTACCATTCTAAGAATACTGAGCGAAACCCTCAACAAACGGACCCCAGATGAAGACTTCAAGGTGCCTGGCAACAATAGTCAAAACCAAACCCTAATCTCCACGTCCGTCGAAAACCAGCCCAAATAGTCATAGATGAAAACCCAAATGGAAACCCCAAGTAAAAACACAAGGTCGTTCCCCAAACTTCGACTGAGAAAAGAAAAACCTACTTTTTCTTTTATAACACCATCATTGAGTAATTATATTACAGTTTATAATCCATGTATCTGTAATGTCCCAAACTATGGAAAAAAATGAATATCAAATAAATGCACAAAGCTACAGCAAAAAGTTTACACATGTAAACATATAATTCACACATACAAAAATAGATAACTGAATAGTAGAATATCAACCATAAATCTGAGCCATTTTATTAAATTTTCAACTGGGACTGAGTACAATGGAATGGAATGATAAAACCTAGGCTTTCTAATGCAATCATGCAATACCCGGGTGAAGATCTGAGAAAACTCCAATTGAAATGGCTCAATCTATCCCAATGCACTGCCCAGAAAATTCTATTGTTGTTATTGGGGGTGAACTATGATTTATGCCATCATATTTTCTCCAAAAATCTATAAAATTAACTAGAGGCTTCTCTCACCCAAATATACGAAACCCAAAAATTCTTGGGCTAATTCCAGCTGACCCAAAAAGCCCCAAAATGTGCAAATTAACTAGAAAATAATGTTTTCATTATTATTGTTGCTAGAGAAGAAATTGAAATTCTGCCCTCAATAATGCCTGGATCAACCTAAAATTGTAGGCACAGAATCCTCTCCTATAACCCAGTAATAGTCATAAAAGGTTTTCCCTAACTCCAAGCAAAAATAGAACCCACAACGTGATGCAAACTGTCCAACTAACCAACAATATGGCCTATTATAAGAATGTATGATTCTGGCTCGAATACTTCCAAAAAATCTATAAAATTAGCTTTATGCTCCTCACACCCCAACCAAAAAATCCCATAAATTTTTTGGGTAATTCTAGCTGACCCGGAATGCCCAAAATAGAGTGAATCTCCCAGATACATAATTTTGCGCCCAACCAAAGAGAAACTACTAAGAAATGATATAAATCTCCTACAAGTGGTTGAGAAAATGTGCACAAATATCCTTTGGAAAACAACTATCATTCCCAAATAAAAACTCCCAATAAATATCAGAACCAAACACCAAAAAAAAACTCTATTCTCTAACCCATGCGTAGGCTCTATCAGAGAAAATTCAGCCCAGCTAAAAGATACAAGAATATCTTTGAAAAATGGTTCCAAACTCCTCCTCTGACCAGTATAAAATATCTTGTAAATGCCCAGTACCTACAATAGAAAAATGATGCTCCAAATAACCTCAGGCGTTTGTCTTCTACACCCAAAAATAACGAAATTCTGAGTGAATACTCTACAATAAAATCCAGTGGAAGTCCTAAAATAGACACTAAGATTCACTAAGGGAGACACTTAAATATATATGAAACGAGGGAAAGTTTCACTTGAAACACTTGAGCTAAAAACCTCTTTGCTTCTCTTGTGCTAAACAACCTCCAAGAGAGAGTTCGATCTTCATAAAATAATGAGCAAAGGATACCCAACAAATGAATACATCCTTCCTTTTATAATTTCTCCCCATGCTTCTAGACTCCTTTTTTATTATTATTTTATTGGTGGGGGGCATTTTCCACTAAGTGACTTTTTCCTCCATTTTAAAAAAATAGAAATAATTTTCCACCAATCTTCAATAATACTTTCCACTCTTCTCCAAAATAATATTTTCCCCTTTTATTAATATTACCAAAATTGGGGAAAATTCCCATGCTCGCAAAATTTGGGATATTACAACTGTAATTTTCCTTTTTCCTCCTAAGTCCCCAATTTTGGAAATATGTCCTCTTTCCAAAATCGTCTCTAATGTGGAAAAACAAAATTGGGTACATGACAGTCCTCCCCACCAAAAATTTCTTTTGCTCAAGCAATATCACCATATGTTGTTGATGCAAAGGTTCTTTCAACTAATTTTAGAGTCCCAAATATTCCATTAAACCACTCCTCACTATCATGACACCATCACATGAACTAATCATATGTCACCAAGGACCCAATCCAACTTAATCACCTCCTGCAGAATATCCTGCCATACTAGTGAAGTCCCCCATGTCATCAGTGAATCACTAAATCCCAATGGAAGATCTAAATTATCTTCCCTTCTAGGGACTAACTCATCCCTAAGTGTATCTGAACTTCCAAATCATGTGATGCCAAGATCCCATTCCCATCATAATGTGAAATTTCCCTATTGACACTGCAACATCCTGGTCATGACTAATTTCCCAACATGCTTGTACTGGAGCCTCCTTTCCTATAACACTCAGACACAATATTTATCATGATTGAAGCTATGCCCAACCTATAATGGTAAATAGTAGTGCCAGATCCTACCACTCCATGTCTATCCTTGATCATGAGTAGCAACTTGCCTCGCCATATGATGAGGACCTGTTGTGCCCTACAATAACCCCCCATTTCATATCATTATTATTCCAAAACCATAATATGGAATGGGTCCCTTTTTTAATTTTGGTTCTAATTGGTATCAATTTACTTCTATTTAAAAAGGCCCGAAGAGATAAAATAAAACATTACCAAAAAGCCTTTTCAATACAACAATCAAAAGCCTTAACACAAAATTAATCTTTTGCCATTGCGATAAAGCGATTGCAAGATCGCATATCGCAATGACAAAGGAAACACAACTTGAGGACATATTGGTTTTCTCCGATGCGAAATCGCTATCGGGTATCGGCGATAAATGAATTAACGCAATTAAAGCCCTCTTGCTCCGATGCGATGCGATATCGCTATCGGCAATCGGCAATCGACTATGCACGCCTTCTTAATTGCCCCACTTGCTACTCCCGATGCGATGCGATGTCGCTATCGGCGATCGAGGATTCCAAATGGAACCAATACAATGACTTATGATTTCCCCCGACACCCGATTGCGATAAAGGCAAAAGCGCAGTTTTCAAAGAAAATCTTAAAAGTGGTTTAATACGATTTATTCGTATTTAAGGCCTTGTATTTCGAAGAACCATTCATCCGCGCTCAACCGCCAAAATGCCCATGGCACGCTTCAAATAAATCATTCAGCCATTAATCGAATTGACGGATTGACAGGTCTTAATGGCCATTTAATGAAACAGTAAGCCTGTGATCTGTTTACAGATTTTATTCGAGGCCACCTTAAGTCAATTGTTCACCATGAATTTATTAATATATATCTCAGTCTATTCGATTTATGCTATTATTTCCTGTATTACGCCCATCATCGTCTCTGTCCAGAATTCTTCCGCAAAAACAAATTTAACCAGAATGGGGAAGAAGTCCAAGAAAACCACAATGGCTTCCGCTTCTCCGGCCACAGGGCAACCTGTTGCTGATCCAAGCAATAAAAATAAAGGGCTCATATCGGACACCACATGCCTAGGACTTACTAGAGCTACTTGGTAAGGAACCTACAACCTGATTGAAGCCGAAGAGCCAAGGGTGACAGCAATACAAGTCTCAACCGACAGCACTAGCGAATCCGAGGCTAATCTAAGAGATTTAGCCAACTCTTTTCTTCATCGAATAGCAGCCCAGGTGAAAATCCTCCCATATACAGATGTGGTTAGGTGGGCGATTCAGGAAATCCCGATTACCGACAGAACTTTCAGCGCCACAGATGGGAGAATTTCGGTTCCTTCCGAGTCGAGGATTTAAGGCAAATGTATCATTTACCGGAGGCAAAGAAGAAGTATAACATGGCATTCCTGGAGAAATTCTGAGCGGATAATGAGACTGAATCCAAACCTATTCGAGGTTGGAGACAAAATCCAGCAAAGCACAAGCACGAATCTTCGGGTAAGTATTCGATCGATTCTCTATGCTCTCCTTATTGCTATGCTGGGATAATGATGTGCAGATTGTGGGGATTACATGATTCCGCCAATTTTACCATAGAAATGGTCCCCTTAATGGAGGCGGCATGCAGTGGCGAAATAATGGATTGGACAGATATACTGTCCGACAAGTTAGCTTCTGCAATTCTTGATTTCAGATTCAAGTCCCACGTCACTGAAAGGTTCATTCCCCCATTTTACTACAGTGCCTATGTATTAGATGTCTTGTGTTTTAATTCTGAGTTTCCTGTGCTCGAATGGAGGTGGACGTCGCAAGACCCTGCACCCATCCACATATACCATCAAATGTTGTGGAAGACCAGCTACAAACACCATTTGTATCAAATCTGCAACGGTTTCATGTTGCCTATTCATTATTCCATTTTCAATAAGCCTGCCCCTAAGATTTCCTACCAAGCAGGGGTGGGTTTAACTTCCATAGGGAGTTGGTTTGGGGAGGAAAATATCACCTATATCAGAGTTTTTGGCAGTCAAGCCAAGCCCCACGTTCTTCCTCTATACATCCCTGATAAACTACTGGCCAGGGAAATAGCCTATCAAATCAACGCCGATGGGGTTACACAAACTCTGAAGAAAGCTAAGAAGCAGGTCTGGCCCTCTTTTCCTTTGAGAATTGGTATCTACACTCTGCATGATCTCAAACATGCAGAGAAAGAAGCTGAGAAGATAAATTCACTGACCCTGGCAACTCTACCGAGCAGGCGATTTGATCCGAACAAAGTCGCCTACAATGCACTCGACCAGGCCAAATTGGCCAAGTTCGAGCATAAAGAAGACAGATTTGAGGACTTGTTCACGTCGGCTGAGTCGATGTATCAAGTTAAATCGCTCGCCATACTCGAATACGGTGATGAGGGGCTGGTCAAATTCAATAGACTTAGAGAGAAAAGGTTGCAAACTCTGCCTCTAGACCTGTTAGCGACGACTCCGACAACAGAATCAAGCGAGCCTGAGTAGCGACTTGATAAAGAACCTCCTGTTACATCAAAGAAACAGGAGGAAGTGCATGAGCAGAGACAGGAAGAGACCCAGGCGAAAGTACAAGAACAGAGCAGTTTAAAGGTAAATCAAGATACACAGATTGATCCGAAATTGCTCCAGGAATGGCAGCAATTTAATTCGATTATCGGCAATCTGGAATGCTCTAAAGATGATGAGATTTCAGAAGAGGGCAACACACAGGAAGCGACTTCAAAGCAGGTTTCAGGTGAAACCAATGACCCACCCAAATTAAAGGAAGCGGAAATAATTCCAAAGGATCCATCGGGCGAAATCATTTTGCAGATAGAAGAGATTCCTCCCTTGGATTTCTTCTATAGCCCTAAGCATAAAGTTGTAGTAAAACGACAGAGGAAGAGGAGAAGGACTGATCAACCTTCTTTATTCCCAGAATTAACAGTAACGGGCAACGTAGTATGGAAAGAAGAATTTGACCCCTCCGATGACTTGACAAAGCTATCGCAATACGCTGGAGCTTATTCGGCGGCGACAATAGATAAAGCATCAGAGGTGAGTAGTTTATTAAAGATGAAAGATCAAGACATCTTTTTGCTACAGGCACAATTATCAGAAGCGCAGCAGAAGGCAGAGCAGGCATAACAGCAATTTCTAGTACAGCAACAAATAAACAATCAGCTAACCAAGAAATTGCAGGAAGAAAAACAGAGGATTGATGATAGTGCAATCCTAAAGCAAAAGGAGCTATCAGCAGCATTGGCACAACTAAAAACATCAACTGAGGAAATGCAAAAATCCAAAGACGAGCAAATCGTTCAATTATCAGCTCAACTTGAGCAAATGAAAAAGCTCCCGTAGGTAGATGAGTTTAAAGCAGAAGCATTTCAATTAAACAAAGGATTGATAAATCAAATGAAGCTCTTGTGTCAGCAAATCACCCAGGCAGAACCATTTTCGATTTAGTGGCATCCATAAGTGAAAAAGTAGAAAAGTCAAGGATAGACTTGGATCACGCCGAAGAAACATTGACCAATTTTCTGGAATGGCAAGATATCGATCAGGGACAGGCAGCTAACCTACCAAGGATTCTAGAATCGCACAAAGAAATATTATTTATAGAATGGCAATCTTAGTTAATGAAGGCAGAAAGAGCGATTTCAAGATGCAAGACAACCACTAGTAATTTGGTTGAATTGGTTAATAATACTCTTTACTTTTCTAACATGATTTCTCAATGTACTCCAGGCCAATTAACAGCAACAAAGATGTTGGAGCATTCATGCTACCCAAAGCTGGAGAAAAATGGAAGGTTAATTGCGGGAATCAACAGTTTGACATGGGATGCCTATTGGTTCTTTTTAGTGAAGCCGCACAGCCAGAGAGCCGCCCTCAAATGCCTCACAGATGCGATCAGGTATATTATACCCGATATTCAGGATGCCACCTTTGCTGCCCAACTCAGCTTGTGCCTCAACAGACCACCCGAAGTGGAGCCAATGCTTGCGATAAGCCAGCTCAGGTTTAAAGGCAAACAGCCTGAGTCATGATTCACATCGCTGAGTGCCAGATTGCTCCCAAGAAGATAGATAATATGATGCCAATTAAATAGGATTTTGTTTTCATAGATTTTTTTAGTTTAGTAGTATTTATAGACCCTTTCATGCATTTAGAAAGGGTCGTAAAGTTTGGTATATGACTTAAACCCTGAAGTTGCACTATTGTACTTCAGGGATATTCTTTTATGAAACTGGAC
>APFE030171134.1:144875-175100 GCA_000404065.3 Pinus taeda
AGGGATATTCTTTTATGAAATTGGACCAATCATTCTGATTTTGATAAGGAAGCTTTTATACAAATGTGCACTACTGTCTTTGTTTGAAAGCATTTCTGCGTTGAAGGAAGAATTTCAAATAGCGATTGATATTCGGGATTGATTAGCAGCTCATATGGTACTATTATCTGTGTCTGGACTCATTCTTGTTATATGAATTGTCATTTGATCACTCTTGCTATTATCGCTTATATATATGTGTTTTAACAACATCCTTTATGCATCCCACTATTAGTTGTTTATAGCATGATTTTCTTTCAATCATATATGTATCGATGATATAAATGATAAATGCAATAATTTTGTGTTAATCGCTTTGTTTAACTATTTAGATGAAGTAATCTTTAAATGATTGAATATCTATGTTTATTTTACAGAGTCATCTATATGCCTGTTAATAGACAAAGATTATTAAACGTTGCATTTCAAAAGAATAGTTGTTACCGGGATTAGTATTAGTTTTCTTATTTTGTTGATAGATTAAGCTATCCATCTATCATTAGAATAGACAAACCATCACTCATCCACCTCTTTTATTCATTATCGGGAAACTGGTCCCGTTATATCCAGTCGAAGCCACCATCCCAAACGGAAAAGGAGTTGTACTAAGGTCCGGACCGGGTGGTTATCCCGCAATGTTGTTGCAACGATTTTTGAGGCATCAACAGGACCATAGAGATTCTCCATGTGTCAACCAAAGAATGAATTGAATCACATGTTATCATGGTCATACTTACCATGAAATGGAGCTATCCATCAATCAACTGAATCCATAGATCCCATAACCACACTGGAAGTTCACAACTCCCACTTCTCACTAGTTTTCATTGTGAAGCCCTGTTATCTGCTAGAACCCATATGTGCCTCATCTCTAACTCTTTTACGTAATATGATGGCCACCATTCATCAAGAATCAGCCACGTACATGTAAAAATTCTCTACTCCTTCCAAACCAAATAGTGAACTCTATTATCCCAATTCCTGATGATACATTCGGGCACTTCTTGGAGTCTGGACACCCTCCCGTAGATTAATCCTACCACCCATTATCCCTCATGCTCATGTAATGCCTAAAACCACCTCGTCGAATGTGTATTATGCAGCTCCCTTGCAATCACTTCCCCAAGTGTGAGCCTAAGGGTGAAACATATGCTACCTCGGCAGTAGACAACATGATCCCTCAGTTTGTATCTATCAGCTCGTGCACCCCCAAATTCCTCCACTAGAGAGTCTCCTTCTTTCCCATGACACTTAGTGTCTCATCCAACTATCTAGGGTGAGCCTCCCATATCCTACTACCTATACTGAGAGAATTAAGGGGCAACAACCCAACCCTTTGCAATTGTAAGTCATACTAGAGAGTGACATGCATGTAAGTCCCCAAGAGTATGGCCAAATATCCGCATGATCACTGAAAGGTAATCCCATGAATGCCCATCTCTCTTTCTTAGTCTTGCTGACAAATCCATCGAAGACTTGTCCCTACGAAATAGGATGTCCCCATATGCTCATCTGTGTCCCCATCAATCTGGGTTGAGTTACATCCAATGGTATGTCTAATGCCCTCATCCATAAGTCTCTTGGGAGGCAGCGCTCCAAGAGCCGGTTATGTTACACCATATGCCACTGCATACCACCAAGTATCCATGTACTCCTTGGTAGGCCACTGTACACTACAGCCTATCCATGTACACCATTGGATACCCTTTCCTACTGATATATCACTTTGTATCGTTTGGGGCCCCATATGCACCCATGCATCTATCACTCCACTAGAAAACTCAATGTGGTGTAACTCGCTCCTCCCACTCCATGGTGAAAATCCATGCATCGCAGCACTCTACCATGCATCTATGTTCTCACCTATAAATCATTGCTCGACGTTGCATGCTCCTACACACCACTGGATCTCATGATCTAAATTTTAGATAGCATGTGTTAACTCATACCCTACTGGTATTTCCACCCTCATTATTGCATAACCATACCCTCTAATGCATGGGCTTCACCTCCAAAACCTCCCTGAGAGACATGAGAGGTGAATCCCACTATGTACCAATGGTGATGCCACCATTGTGTTACTCCTCAGTGACCATTGTGCCCCACATAATAGGGGAGAACCCTCGACCCCATACAAGGCACTACTTGGCATCCTGCCAATACCACCACTTCTTAAAAACTCCTACCAGAGTGTGTTGATCATGTCGCGACCCCATGCACAACCAACATGCTAAAACAACTTGCAGATTCTACCTGCTCCCCTATCAACCCAACCCATCACTAATGTTGATGTAGGTCCAAAGTGTGTGGATGCTAAGTCACTGGATTCGTCACACCACCAATGCCATCACTAGCCACATTCATGATGTGGTGAATATCCCACCTAGATCCCAAAAATAGTCATCCTGCATCTTGAGTATATGGTAGGAAGCCCCACCTGGATCCCAATGCCAACCTGGGCCTCCAGTATCCCTAATGTTTTGAAGCTCCTGCTGAGCTTCACTCCCAACTACAACCATCTCCATAAATCTAGCCCACTCCACTGGGTACCATCTCATAATATCACACCATCCAACCCCAAGGGAAGGGTCAAATGCATGTGTAAATGTATGTGCAACAACACCAACCTATGAACGTTGCGCCATGCACAACTTGTGTCACCTCATATAACAATCCTAGTCAACACATGAGATCTATCTAGGTACTTTTCCTCTCTCTCCTCAATGTGCATAGATAACCTAATAGGGTTATTGTCCCTACCTATGTATTCCTGAAGAGGGTTTCTATGATGCTCCAATGTGTAGTCCTCTAACTGTACCATTAGGGAATCCAATTGTTCCCCAACGTGAGTCATCTTGGTCGTTGTCTTGGCACAAACGGCTCTCATTCCATCCAACTCCTTGTTTTGTTGCAAAATGCTCTCTCATATTGCCGTGACCTTCTTTTTCAATGCTAGAAGGCAAACTTGGAGTTGATGAAATTGTTGTGGGTGACTAACATCTATAAACTTGATCACAGCTCTCGATACCTTTGTCACTGTCTCCTAGCACCTCATCAACTAGGGATATGTCTCTTGGCAGCTCATTAATGGTGGATAACTTTTTGTCCCCTTGCACCTCATCAACAAGTGTATGCTCAACTATCTCCACCAATCTGTCAACCGAGGCTACCAAAATAAACTCCAACAAGGGTGAATCCTATGTCGCAGTGGGTGTATCCACATGCTCCTAACAATCTCGTGATCCCTTAGTCCCTTGCTTGACCTCCTCCTCAAACTCATTGTTAGTGTACCTATGCCATAGGCCCTACAATCTTAAGTAAGATCTCCTCCTAGTCCCATTATCTAACTGCTCTCGTCATGCCCACTCCTCTTGAGGAGGTATGGTGCCCTAAGTCTGCTGACTTTCCCACATGGTGTAAGTGGCTTCATCCTTGTGGCATGAAAACCTCTAGTGCCTCTATTATAAGGATGAGGATAGCCTAGTTTTACTACCTTACTTATACACAATTGGGATAACATCTCTATCATCTCCTCATTTTTTTGAGGATCTCCTCCATGATTCCCTGTGTACTCCCCTTTTGCATCATTGTAATATCCATAAATTTCACCAATGATTGTGCATGCATGCGTACACCTTCATGATCTTGCTATATTCCCCACAACTAGCCAATATCATGCTCTAATGCCGTTGTAATGACCCAAACTATGAAAAACAGTGAATATCAAATACATGCACGAAGCTACAACAAACATTTTACACATGCAAACACAGAATTCACATATGTAAAAATAAACTAGTGAATCATATAATAGCAACCATAAATCTTAGCCATTTTATTAAATTTTCAACTGGACCTGAGTATGATGGAGAGGAATGATAAAACTTTGGGTTGTTAATGCAAGTATGCAATACCTAGGTGAAAATTTGAGAAAAATTCCAACTAAAATGACTCAATATGTCCCAATGAACTGCCCAGGAAATTATGTTGTTGCTACTGGAGGTGAACTTTGATTTAGGCCATCACATTTGCTCCAAAAGTTCTACAAAATTAACTGGAGGCTTCTCTCACCCAAATCTACCAAACCTAGAAAAAATTTGGGCTAATTCCAGTTGACCTAGAAAGCCCCAAAATGTGTAAATTACCCAGAATATAATGTTGTTATTATTACTACTACTAGAGAAGAAACTGAATATTTTACCTCAATAATTCTCAGATCAACCTAAAATTGTAGCCACTGACTCCTCTCCTATAACCCAATAATACCTAGAAAAGTTTTGGCCTAGATCCAAGCCAAAATAAAACCCACATTGTGATGCAAACTGCCCAGCTAACTAGCAATACACCCTACTCTAGAAAATTTTGTTGTTGCTCTTGGAGGTGATCAATGATTTATGCCATCAAATTTGCTCCAAATATTCTATAAAATTAACTGGAGGCTTCTCTCACCCAAATATACCAAACATTGAAAAATATTGGGCTAATTCTAACTAACTCGAAAAGCCACAAAATGTGCACATTATCCAGAAAATAATATTATTGATGTTACAACTGCTAGAGAAGAAACCAAAGTTTTGACCTCAATAATGCATGAATTTACCTGAAATTGCAACCACAGACTCCTTTCTTATAACCCAGCAATCCCCAAAAAAGGTTTGGCCTAACTCTAAGCCAAAATTGAACCCATAATTTGATGTGACTACCCAACTAACCAGCAATATGTCGTACCATAATAATGTATGATTCTAGCTCAAATAGTGCCCAGAAAACTCTATAAAATTAGTTATGATCTCCTCATACCCAAACCAAAAAAACCCAAAAATCGTTTGGGCTAATTCCACCTGACCCAAAATGCACAAAATAGAGTGGATCTCTCAGCTATATAGTTTTACACCCAACCAAAGATAAACTACTGATAAATAATAAAACTCTCCTGCAAATGGTTGAGAAACTATGCACAAATATCCCTCGGCAAATAGATATCACTCCCAACTAAAAAATATTGGCAAATATTAGCGCCAAACACAAACAAAAACTTTATTCTCCAACCCCTACATAGGCTTTATAAGAGAAAAATCGCCTTAGCTAAAAGATACAGGAATATCTCTAAAAAAATGGTGCCAAACTCCTCCTATGACCAGTAGAAAATCTCCTGCAAATACCCAGAAACTATAATAGAAATATGATGCTCCAAATAACCTTCAAGGTTTGTCTTCTGCACCTAGAAATAATGAATTTCTGAGTGAATACTCTGTAATAAACTCCAATGGAAGTCCTAAAATAAACTCCCCCCGAAACCTTCACTAGGGAGACACTCGAAGTTCTCTGAAATGAGGATAGTTTCACTTGAAACTCTTGAGCTAAATAGATTTTCTCTTGAGCTAAACATATTTTCCACCAATCTTCAATAATACTTTCCAATCTTCTCCAAAATAATGTTTTCCCCTTTTAGTAATATTCCCAAAATTGGGCAAAATTCCCATGCTCGCAAAATTGGGGATATTATAGTTGTAATTTTCATTTTTCCTCCTAAGTCCTCAATGCCAAAAATGTCTCCTTTTTCCAATATTATCTGTAATGCAAAAAATCAAAATTGGGGACATGACAGTATCCCCAATAGTGATATTTACTAGCCAACTTATGCTAAACCCTAGAAGTAAGTGGGGTAATTTAAGGGACTAGTGAATAGAAAAGATGATTTCATTCCTTATATTATGAAAGTTGATTGGGAAAGAGGGTTGTGGATTGGGATGAATTTAGGTGTAGATATTGACTATGAATTTGGGAATTGAGTTGTGAGAAGTGATTTAATGCTAGCCATAAGAAGTTTCCACCCTTGTGTATTCATAGCCTCAGCTCAAGGGTGACCTATGTTGTAAAGAGCTATGTGTAATAAAGAGCCTATGGATGGGTGGAATGTCCTTATTTTATAGCCAGTTGGTGCATTACTTTTCTAGAAAGAAAAGTGTACTCGGTTGTGTTGTGCTATCAAATGCAAGGTTATTATGCTTTATGTTCTTCATAATATTATATCCAATTTGTGTAGTTATGTGCTTGTGATTTTTAATTTGCATGTTCATGGATAAAATTATTATAAATTTGCATGCATCGTTAATTTTGAAATTCACAGTTAAACATTATTGTAGCTTTATTTCCATTGTTGAATTCTACAAGTAGTTATATAATTAATTTTGGATCAAAGATAAGAAGATAGTGTGAATGTTGGCAGTTAAAAGAGTACTTCATATCCTCAATAGAGCACAAAGGCTAACTGATATGTTATATATTGGTACCAAAACAAGTAGCTACAAATTTAGGGTTGTGCGGGCCAGAAATTAGTTGTATATGAAGAAATCAAAATTTGTGTGGAAAGTGTTTAATGGAATTTCTCCATCAGAATAATTGTGGAAAATAGTCTTTTAACCTTACAAATGTTGAATTGAATTATACAATTACCATATTGAAACATTGTTAGAGCATTTTGGTAGCTTATGGAGGCACCAACGAAAAAATTCCTAAATTTCAAACTTAATTATGTGAAATTTTGGGAAAAATTAGTTTGTAGGTTGTGTTTGACAAAATTCCAATGAAAAGAAGTATATGGAACCCATAATTGAGAATATTGTGACTTTGAAATTCCAAATGGTATTCTTGAAAAATCATATGGTTGGGCATGGAAATTTTTTCGATGAATTTCTTAAAGTATATATATATATCCTTTGCATAAGGAAATTAGTTATATATGTATATCTATACTAATATAACCATTGATAGTAGATAGAATCCTCACAATGGAATTGTAATTTCATTTAGATGTGAAAATTCTTGGAATGAAAGTTGAATCTGTAAATTCATTGTATAGTGATTGTGGTTATTTTATTGTTAATGAAGTGGTTGAAGTCCAAGAATCAAAATTTAATAAATTCATAGCCTAAGGATAAAAAAAATGATAATGTTCCAAATCTAATGTGGAGAAACCATGTGGATTCCAAAGCACAAGTAGCATACATGGAATAGTCAATTTATAGAAACAGTATTCAAACACTTAATTGAATGTATGTGTGTGTGTGGGGGGGGTTATAGGGAAAGGACCCAAAAACCCAATGTGTATCATATAGCTAGCATGGAATAGTTTAGATGATATGGACATGAATGTCACATCAGTGTACATAGGTCATGCTAGTTAGTAACGAATACACATTAATAAGGATGCCATATTAGCCTTACCACATCAGTAGAAGAAAGTAGCAGAAATAGGGGCTTTGAGCCTAAGTGGATGGTTTGTAGACTTACATGAATATTCCACTATAACAATTCATCACAAGAGATATTACAATATTCTGGAATTTTATGCAATTTGTTTCCTTAGATCTAAAATTTATTATTGATAGCTTAATGATCAAATTTATGGAAATAATTGGAATCCAAAAATTAAAAAACAAGAAACGGTGAAACATTATCCACACAAGATGTGACTTCAACAACCCAATATAAGAGAAAAAACATCTAGAAGGTGATGCATATGCTCTAATATCTTTTGTTTAGTTATATCATGCAAGTACAAAGAAAGAGAGACTCCCTATGTCCCTTTCCTTTGACACTATGACTTGAATGAAGGCTACAAAATATTCTAACTCATATCTTATGCTATCAAATATCACTCCTAGATTATTTTCTCAATTATGGAAAAATTATAATGTTAATATTGGATCAAACATCCCCCTAAGAGGGGGGTGAATCAGTGTGAGTGCAATTTTATCATTTCATATCTTTATAATCAAACAATCATATTGTAGTGAATCATAACCATAAGTAACATATCACCATATAAAATAGTGCACCATAAAGCTACCATCACAATAATAACATATCAAGAAGCCATCACATCAAAGAGACACAAGATTTTACATGGAAACCCATATGGGAGGAAACCACAAATTCTTTTTCTTCATATGATTCAATTCATTACATATATTTGCAAGCTCTAACCTACTGGAGACGCCTACCCCCAAAATATGCAAGTTGCTACTTATAGTAGGCTACAACCTAATTGAGGCACCAACCTCGAAGGGTGCAAGCAACAACTCACAATAGGCTACAACCGGATTGAGGCACCAACCTCGAAGATGAGAAAGCTATGACCTACTCTAGGCTCCAACATAATTGAGGCACCAACATTGATGATGTGAAAGATACAACCTACTCTAGGCTCTAACCTAACTGAGGCTCCAACCTTGATGATGAGCAAGCATGTACGTTCTCTGGGATCCAACCTTAGTGGAGGAACCCACCTCCTTCGTCAACTCCTTGTGGACCTCTTTTTCAAAATGTTTAAAACAAGATCCACATGTGCTTCAAACAAGATAAGTCTTCAAATTGAATAACCTTTTGTTTCCATACTACTCACAATGCCCTATCACATACTATCAAAACTCTACCTCAATGTTTTTCATTAACTTGGTCACATATGACTCATCTCAGAAATTGCTTTGCTGATATACTCAAACACTATAACAGGCTTATAGGTATTTAAGACACTCAACAAAGATTCTCATCATCAAGATTATGTTAACAATGCTTTTTACACCTTCAAAAGCATCCAACTCTAAATTGTGATCATGGAGCTTCCTCCATAATTTGATTTGGACTTAGTATGACCCCATAAGCCTCCAAAAACCATATAAACAATATATAAAAATTAACATTTCTACAAATCATACATTCCAGGCACACTAATCAAAGGGGAAGTTTTCGATCACCGAAAAAGGTTAATGATTTGATATTTTGGATATACTCAGCATGCCAAGAATTCTTACAAAAAAAATTCCACCCAATACTATCAAGTGTTGAACCTACAACCTGTATTATACAAATCATGCATCAATTGTGTCATGAAAAAAAACCACTCAAACTAACTTATAGAGGCTAGACCAAAAGTTTGATCAACCATACCATAGAACCCACTCAAACTAAGTTATACAAACTTTCCTGAGAGCTTTACCAATCGAGCTACATCATACCATGGGGTCCAAGAGCCTGTGCTTCCATGTTGGGCTACCCACAAATGCCAAGAGCCTATTTTTTAACAAGGATTTTTCATAGAAGTTCGACCACTTGTGTGACCACAGGAGGCCAAGAGCTCATATCAAAATCTTCCCCTGAGGTAGAGGGCCTATGTCACCATGAGATATTACATCAAAAATTCATAACAAAAATATTTCACTGAGGTTGAGAGCCCAAGTCACCACAGGAGATCATATCAAAAAGTCATAAAAAAATATTTCACAAACATCGAGGGAATGAATCACCATAGAAGCTTGTATCAAAAATTCATAAAAAAAAAAAAAAAAAAAAAACTCCTTCACTGAGGTCGAGGACCTGTGTCACATATAATTCACCTAAAGTATCGTGAGGCCACCTTGCCAAAATATTTTTCACAAATCAAGGATTCAACTTTCACTATAGACAAACCAAGCTACCAATCAAACTTAGTGAAAATGTTGTTACCATCCACTCATCAGAGGATTTGACCTCACATCAAACAAACCAAACCACCAATCAAAATCACCACCGAATCATGGATCACATCATGTGTTTTGATTTGATGATAGGTGGTGAATGAGTTCATTTTTATATACACATGGTATGTGGTCGAGGGCTAACCTCAAGGTGGACCATTCCTCCAAACAACTTGTCATTAGGCATATATCTAAGGGCTTAGCCTCTTTTACTAGAGGATTGTGACCATACAACCTTGTCCTAATATTCAAGCTCAAATCCCATGTGACCATATCTTATCCTTGCCATGTGACCCTGACCTAGGGTTCATGATCACATGCATGATGATGTGAGCATGAAATCATCATGACATGTGGCAGCCTGTGATGGTTGCCATGTGTCACCTAATTTTGAGCATTTAACCGAAAAAAAAATTCCAATATTTCTACCACGTTTCAGTCCCCATAGATGCCACATCATGATGGTGATTTCATTTGTTGCTCATGTGGAGAAGTCACATCTTCCAATCAACTATCACCAAGTGGTGCTTATGTTGACTATGCAGTTGTCCACATCATTAGACATGTTATCACCATAAAAAAAAATAAAAAATAAAAAATAAAATAAAAAACAAACAAACGAACAAACAAACAAAAAAAAAAAACAACAACAACAAAAACAATCTATATATATATATATATATATATAATATATATATATATATTATATATATTATATATATATATATATATAATAAAAATAAAAATAAAATAATTTATATAATTATAATAATTGGTCTAAACTTGAACAGTTTACATTGTTCCTAGTCATTGGTCCTAGATAGGTGTTAAGTCATTTTATATTTTAATGGGTAGGTGATGGGTTAAGAGTCTCAAAAGTCTCATTTTCATATCCAAATAAAGTTTAACAACCTTATCCCTTGTCTTAGAAGTCTCACATTCTATTTAAGAAACTCATATCTTAAACCATTTTTGAAAATTTTTGGAATTAGTCCCGAAACCACGTTTTCATAGCATAGATAGTGTAAAAGGTCTGTTTTGCACTATGAAAACACTGATCTTTTTGTAGTACTTTTCCCTGCACAATATGAAAGCGCGGATTCGTGGGTAGTCTTGTCAAAACATCAATTCGTTAAAATTCTGTTAATTTTTCATTATTAGGTGTCAGCTAGGAGTCATTTCTTGAGCATACAACCATCCAAATCCATCATTTCAAATGTAGTGGTCATTATGATAGGTAATTTCAAATTCGAAAGGGCTAGCTAGTTTCTTATTGCAGTTTGCATGCAAACGCTCAAATAGACCATTTTCGAATGGTAAGCTTATGGTAATCTCTTACCAGAGCTTCTCTCATCTATAATTCAAGCGAGGCTAACCACCATAAGCAAGCGAGGCTGATTTGTTACAGGAATTCAAAGGCAAAGATGACAGAAGAAAGGAAAAGTCACAGGTTTGTTCATTGTTTAAGAACAAAGCCTAAAAGCACCAAGGTCTTAGCCAGAGATAACTCAGTAATAGAAGCCTTCAAGAAAACAGGATGTTGGAAATTTTGTGAAAAATTACAGGGAGGACACACTCAGGTGACAAAGGAGTTTTCCCTACATTTCACTGGCTCAGACACAAATATTGGAATCCTAAACTTGCCAGTTACTCCTGAGGTTATAGCTTTGGTGACAGAGATTCCTAGGGGGCAAGATATATAGTTCAAAAACTTCATATTTGACATGGAACCATGTAAAGTGTTTCTGAAGCCAGAGTTTGAAGGAACAGACTTAACCAAGGAAATTCCAAGGAACTACATCAAAGACATCTATGCCAACTTGCTCTTCAACATTCAAAGGTATTTTACCTATGAGGGAAGATATCATAAAGTATATTAATATCATTTTAAACTCCTGTTGCATTTTACTGGGATGATTTCTATAGATTTACCTTACTTCCTATATCGAAGCATAGCTAAGATGGCAGATAAAGTAAAAATGAAATCTCAAGGATATGAAACCTCCCTTTTTCATCATGGTCTAATTAAACTAATAGTTTTACATGAACTCAAAAGG
Organism: Pinus taeda; assembly: GCA_000404065.3. Lineage (NCBI taxonomy): Eukaryota > Viridiplantae > Streptophyta > Pinopsida > Pinales > Pinaceae > Pinus > Pinus taeda. The sequence continues at coordinate 156,490 of APFE030171134.1, forward strand.
ATCAACAGAGAATGGTCCTCATTTTTGTTTTTATGTGGTTTTGGAATGGAAAATCAAGACACAGGCATTAACCCTAAGGCTAAATAAACTCCACCAGCAGAATCATTAAGCATGTAATGACCACGTCAAAAAGATTTGTTAAGCTGAAACCTAGAAAGAAGTGAAAGAGCAAGTGAGTAAAACATCAATGGTCATTCTTGAGACTCCTCAATCTGCAAAGGAAAATATAGTTGAAGTTAAAGAAATGACACAAGAACAGTGAGCTAACAAACCAGTTCAAAGGAGATTCACGAGAAGTCAAATTGAAAAGGAAAAAGATAAACCAGTGATCCTAGGAGAAAATCCAGTCTTAAAAGTTAATTTAAATGATATTCTACAAGCCATTGATATTGAAGAATCCCCTTTGGTGCAGGCAAATTTCATACAATCTGATGAAGGAAAATCGAAGAAAATGGAATCTTCTAAGAAACTGGAATTTGAGGATGAGGTTGTAGCATTTTTGTTCAAGCCTAGAAAGCATTTAACCAGGCAATCAAAAAATATGCAAGAGTCTAATATTGAGTTAAAGAAAACAGAGGGTGCTTCCATCTTTCAGGAAGAGTTAATAGACCATTCATCACAATACCTGAAGTTGACAAAAACAGAGTTTTTTCCACTCAAACAGAAAAAACCAATTATGAAGAAATGGAAGAAAGGTTAAGAGCAACTAATAATGAAATTGCTAGACTAAGAGAGAAGAAGACATGTTGAGAAGACAAATTTCAAAAGGATAAAGGCTCTCTAGGAAGTTGAAAAAGTTTCCAAACTAGAAATAGTCAGCAATGAAGCTCAGTTCTTTACTTGGACTGTACTTGCAATTAAAGAAGCCAGATTTGTAAGGATGATGAATGTTCAGTTGAGAGCTACTAATAGGAGATTGAAGAGACAGGTTGAAGACCTAGAAATACAATTAACAAAATCTAAAGAAAAGCTACAGCAACAATGCCTGCAAAACTGCTCGAAGATAAGCATAAAGGATTAAGGGCTAAAAAGGAGGAACTTTGTTTCCTTGTTTTTGGGACAGTTAGGTCATGGATCAGCAAGGTTTGTAATAGTGTTGGAGGCATCATAATGGTCGAAGATATGGATTAGCAGCTATCAAAGAATGTATTTAAGTCATAGATAAGGTTTTTGAAACATGTTTTAGAATTTCACTTCTATTTGTATTAGGACTCCTAAAAGACAGTTAGTTGTCAGTTTGTAATTAAGAATTTTGTTTTATGAGTAGATAGGTGTCAATTTTTGAAATTCAAATTCTCCTAGGATGGATCATAGAATCCAAGGTTGTAAAAACTCTATATGAAGCATGAGATCTGAATCCATCAAGGTTGGCAATATTATTAGCAAAAGAAGTTGTGTTATAGGAGAGACTGTTTTGTTTTTCAAACTTAATACAAAGATCAATTTTACTACTCAAGATTCATAAAGGGTTCATGTGTTTGATATTTCTATGGCCTTTTTCAATTACTTATTTACAGTGGTATGAGCATGTGTTACTTAGAATTCATTGGAAAATTCTCTAACTTCCTTCACAAGTTTGTAAACTGTGTTTATTCATTGTGTTATTGTTTCACTTATAAACCTAATCCCCAAGTGCCTTGACTTCCATGTTAAGATTATTATGATGTTTTGTTAAAGACTATACTGACTCCATAGCCCAATAGATGTTTGCTAAATCTTTGATTCAACCAGTTATACATTTTTGTTCATTTTTATTTCTAGAGTTAGCCATCTAATCATTAATCAAAAATATTAAACCTATTGAGAGAGCCCTCTCAGGTTGAGGAGGCTAAGCCTCAACCGAAAGATTGGTTTGAAAGAGTTACTCAGAGTCTACTTGATCAACAGCCTGTCAGGGTCAGATTTTGTGATAACAGGGCAATCGAGAATTACCACATGCCACATCTCGATTAGACATTGTCCTTCGATTAACCCATTCATGTCTTAACCCATCTTTACCATTTGATCTAAGAAAAAGTGCGCTATTTAAGTCAATTAAATATTTTGCAAGTTTTGGTGCAATTTTCCATTAATCCATCCATTAAACCATAGATCCATTAGAGAGTTGCACATTGTTTAGTGCTATGAAATTGGGGGTTTTTGCCTATAGTTTGGGGCCCTTACATTGTTGAAATTCAAATGGCCATGACTTCTCATCTGCAAGGAGTTTTTAACAACGAGATATATATCTAGAAATTTTTTGGCGAGGCATATACAACCATGTTATTTGCATAATCAGTAGGACATAATATCCTTAATGAAAATTCAATATTCCTTGAATCCATCTAATGAGGATATGAAAAATGTCCAACTATCATAATTCTTTGCTTTTACCCATAAGTGACGCTACTACTATCTTAGATGTGCCCTTTGACATCAATTGCACCTTGTTTTCATCAATGAAAAACCATGTGCAATAGCTAAAAGAATGGAAACCCTTCTCTTCCAAGTGACCTAGTATTAATATATCTTAATAGCCTTCTAGGGTTATTTTTAGGGTTTTCACATGCCTCAAACCTTTATTATTATATCGTTTTGGATATTTTAGAATCTTCTTGAAAGTCCACGTGAAACTAGCCCCATCTGTGAATAGTGGTGGTTGACGTGAAATCCATTCAATAACATGGTGGTCACTAGGGTGGGTCAACCTGTGTGAGGCACAACTTCCACATATGAGCTCTTATTGAGGTAATTTTCAAACCATTGAAAATATTCCAATGTGTAGGACAATGTCAAGTGGCTAGGAGTTTCGATCATAAATTTTGCACCCCATTATGTGTCTTTTGATGCCTCAAACTAGATCTACAAATTTTTGGACCATAAATTCCCAAGTTGGGACCTACCACCAAAATGGACCTTGCAAGATTCCTCAAAATTTCCACCCAATAGACATTAATTTATATAATGTTCCATTTTGGATTAGTGGAAAATGCAATTTATCAAATAAACAAGACTTCCAAAGAGGTTCAATTTTGGATAAAGTAGTGTAGGACTATATACGAGAATACAAAATGAGGAAATAAATAAGGACTATTATGAATATTTCATAATGATGGTTGTACTGTAGTGTGGAGGTAAAACTTGGATGAGCAGAGAAATGCAATCAAAAGAGATATTTAATCAGCAAGTTCAAGGATTAACCAATGATGGCTTGAACTAGGACATGGAGAAAATGACAATGTTCTTGATGAGAATAGATTTTCAAGGTAAGAGAAATATAGCAATAATTGTTGGTAATATTTTTAAATATCTTGAATGGGGGAGGTTGATATTTCTTGCAAATTTTGTTGTATTAACAATCATGATGAAAGAAAGAATCAAGAGTGATTAATGGTGACTTAATTCAATATGAATAATAGCAAAATATTGTGGGAGCTCTTATTCATGTTTGTTGTCTCTTGTATATAAAAAAAAATAGTGACATGTATATAGGGACCATTTCCTATAGAGTGGAGATAGATTGGTGGATCTAACTAGTAAGGGACAAAGATTATTATTCTAAGCTAGAAAACATGAAAATAAGGCCACTATGATGTGATTGGAAACTTATGATAGTTTGATTGTAGGATTCTATTGGATACTTGGAAATCGGATTCCATAACATAGCACTCGTATTGCACATGAAACCATGGGTAAGATGGATTTACTAAGGGACTATTTATGAGAGAAGGGGCGTGTAATCTTGAAAGAGTGAATGCAATAAGGAAGAGGCAACTCAAAAATAAATCTATTGTGAGAGATTCATTTGACATGATTTCTAAAATGAAGGAGGGCATGTTCAAAAGGACAATAAGTCAATATTCTTCCCATGGAAACCTTATAAAGAAAATAATATACCTATAGATATGTATTGGGTTAAAATTACATATTTATTTTGTGTTAAGAATATATTTCTTACATTTTGGGTTGAAAATTCCTATGAAGGGAATCATTGTTGCAATGGTAATAATAGTTTCTCTTGATAATTGACATAGATACACATTAATATTCTAAGACCTAGAAGGTTACTAATGTAGTGAAATCCAATGCAAGTGGATTGTGTACAAGAGAACCAACAACGTTGTGAATTTTCGAAGAAGAGAATGGAAATGTAGATTCAATTGAAGAATGAAGAAGCAACATAAGACATAGAGGCCACTATGCATGAGGCAAAATATAGGGGGAGGGGAATTTCATATCACAATTTTGATCCTTGGTATAGTATTGTGCATATACATGATGAATGAATAAGAGCTAAATGATGTAATATGTAAGATTGTACATTGAATTATACTAATAAAAAAAATAAAACTACATCACAAGTTGCAAAAGAGAAGGAAAAAAGAATGGGTGATATGTCTCGACATGAGGGAAAAGATGAGGGGGCTTAAGTAGGCTAAAGGGAAATGATCTTATTAAGTAAATTAATAAAAATTCCTTGCAACCTTAATTATGCCCCTTAATTATTAATTAATCTCTACTTTAGTAAGCCTTGGGTATTAGTGCTTGAAGGAGGAATAGTGGTGTTCATAAGGATACATTTAGAACTATATTTAGTTAAAGGTTTTTATAGAAAGGAGAGTTTGAACATTTTTGGTTGTCATTCAAATTAACAAATATTCTAAATTATCAAGAGTTTAATTTACTATAGAAACTATCATTCAGTTGGGGAAATATTACAAGACTTATATTTGAGTGAACTTCCATGAGCTTACTATAATCAAATTATGGAAAGACACAACCATGAATTGTGAGATAATTGTGGTTATATATAGCAAACATTAAATAATTTTCCTATATTTTATAATATTTGAAATCCCAACATTATATTTCCTCACCAGCCTATGGTGGAGCCCTTAAGGGAAGTGGGATTGGTGGCATTGATGTCAACAAGTTCATGGTGCTACTTTTCATGTGTATATGTGCTTGGCTTGGTGATCCTAGTGGTTGGCATTGATGTCAACAAGTTCATGGTGCTACTTTTCATGTGTATATGTGCTTGGATTGGTGATCTTAGTGGTTGGCATTGATGTCAACAGTATGATGTGGCTCATGATGGTTTGTGTTGACATGTGTTGGCATTGATGATTGTTCATATGATGATGGCACACTTGATGGTAGTATGATGTTCTAGAGGAGTTTGCATGTGAATTGATAGACATGTCATGATGGTTTGATGATGCACGATGATTATGGATGGTGATATAGAGTTTTTTTCAGGTCTAACAGAGGTGTTGCATCTTGTGGTGAAGATTGATGGAGAATGGAGGACATGTTGGCACACTTGCCAACCTTGTTTATTGGCCCTTCTAGGTCAACTTGGCAATGATACTTGGGAGGAATGTTTGGTATACTTGCAGATGTTTCATAGGCTATGTCATAGGTATGGTGGCTAGTATAGATGCAAGAGAAGGTGATCTAACAGGTGGCAATGGTTTTGAGTTGAAGACATGATGGTTTTCCTTTTCCTTAGCCATGGTCACTTGCATAGAGGCTTATGGGAGTAGTTGGAATGCTTCAGTCGCATGGAAGCCAGCCTATGGGAGTGGTTATAGCCCCAATTGAGTTCATACAGTGTCAAGTGTGCGACTAAGGTATTTCACGACTTTTCCTTCACATTCCTCGTGTTGTTCGAAGGGAAATTAAATTGGAAATTCATAGAGGCTGCAAGAATTGTTTTAAAAGTTGGACATGGTTTGAAAATGTCCTCTCATGGTGTGAATGAATTTAGTGCACTGGTAGTGACCTTAGTGGATTGATTTGGTATAATTTTTCACTCTTTATCCTATACCTAAGCTCAAATTCACCCTACTGGTTTTATCTACTTGATCTTGGAGCTATGTGATGGTTGGTTGAGTTGAGGATGTTAGAGAGTGTTTTGGAGAATGTTGCATTGAGTTTTGATGCTTCAGATCTTGTGTAGAGAATAGATTCTTCAATCCATGAGTGTTGATGAATGAGTAATGTGCAAATTTGAAGCATGATTCAGTATAGTTTAGATTTGGAGCTGCTGGTGTAGAGATTAATTGGAGAGTTGTGTATGTTGTTGGATAGAGTTTTTGCGGAGACTCTCACACTTGTTTTTGCATGAGATTCCTTAAATTTTGGTGCATAGCCTTAGTGTTGTATGTTGCTAATTGTAGTATGTAGCATTTACATTCTGATGTGAGGGTTTGATATCAGATTTATTGTGGCCACATTTTTCTATTGGAGCGCAAATTTTGTGAATTTGTTTTATTTCTATTTGATGATGAGATCTTCTCATTGAGAGCATGTATGCAATGTTGATTTCTTGTTGAGCATAGTGTCTTAGGATCCAGTTTGAAAATACATGAAAGGAGGTCTACATAGTGGTAGAAGAGCAGTGACTTCATGAGAGAGGAGCAAGGATAGTGAAGCTTCAAAAAAGGAACAAGTTTCTCATCTAATGGTGGTTGGATAGTTTAGCAGACACTGGGCGAGGCTCATTGGTCATGGTGGTGACCAATTGATCGGAGTCTATAAGAGTCAATTGACAGTTCAGGAATAATCGAGCGAGGATCATTGATCGTGGTGGCCTTCAGTAGATGGTAGTTTGCAGATCCATGGAGAACAGAGTCTTACAGCTGACCAGTAGTATCGAGTCTCCTAGTCAATGGTGGTTGGCATGTTGTATATGAGGTCGGGTCTCCAGGCTGATGGGAGTCAGAAAACTATGAAAAATGTGAATTTCTTGACTAATAGAAATCCAGAGCAAAGCAGCAACAACAAAGGTGATTTTTTCCTCGGTGAAGGGTTTTCCACTAAACATCTTGTGTCTCTTGTGTGATGGTTTTCGTGATCATGTTATGATGTTTTTTTCTTAGTATATGTTGCATATGTCTTTACATGTTTATCATTTACATGCACATGATATATGTTAGGCTGCTAATAAGTGTGCGATTCAGTTAAAGTAATAAAAGGACAAATTTGGTAATAAGTCACACTACTGATTCACGCCCCACACCGCGCCCCCCCTGCCCACTCCCAGTAGTGCTCAAAGGTTTCCGGTGAAGATAACCTATGGGATTGCCAAGAAGAGAATGGGATCCCATTCCTTATGTTATCTAAGATAATGGGGAAATAGGTTGTAGATTCAAACCATTGTAGGTTTAAACATTGAATGTGAACCTGGGAATTGAGTTGTGAGAAGACGATTAGAGTTAGATATAAGGAAGAGTTCATTGTTGTGGATTCATAGTCTTAGCTCAAGGGTGGCCTCTATTGCAAAGAGGTTAAGTGCATAAAAGAGCCTATGGTTAGGTGGAACTCTTTATTTTGCAACCATTCCATGGATTTCTTTCCCCAAAAGATAAGTATATTTGGTTTTCTTATGAAATGAAAAGTTATTGTGTTTTATGTTATACATAGTACTATTTCTAATTTGTGTATGCATGCACTTATGATTCTTAATTTGCTTATTCATGGATGAAATTATTATAAATATGCATGCATGTGTTAAGTTTGAAATTAATAGGTAAAGTTTGGTGTAGCTCTATTTCTACAATTGAATTATATATTTAGTCCATATAATTGACTTTGGTATTAGAGACAAGAAGTTGGTGTGAATTTGATGGTTAACAAAGCATAGAGAGTATTAGGTACATCACAATAATCATCACTATAACCAATCATGTTGCAACATGACATCAACATAAACATGAAATAATCACAACCATAAATTTGTGAGAAGTATAAATACAATTAAAAAAACCTAAAAAAACAATAATAATAAATAACACTACAATAAATAAAACTTTTGTATCACTCCAGTGCATACAAGAAGGATGGTCCATTAATAGCCTATTTAGGAAGTAATTGGTGAGGCATTTCAAACCATAGGGAGGTCAAGTGATTAATGTAATTATCCTTTCCAAATTAACATTGGGAATAAGACTTGGTGCAAAATTATGTGATTACATCTTAGTTGACTAAAATATGGGGCAATAGAAGGCAAAAAAAATCCATATTCATTGACTACCCAAGGTCTCAAGTAGGTGTTTTCTTGGTCAATTGTTGACTACAATTTACTACTATGGACATCAATGATATACTTTGGTACTTGGGTAGCATCATGTATGGAAATAAGCATCATGTCATAGCACCTAGAAAATGCTTTGTCATTAAATGTTTCATTCTTAAGATCCTTGCAAGTACTCCAAGGGTCATATTGTGTTGCAACAAACATTCAACGCAATTCTACCTACAATTTTATCATGTAAAGTGATATCCATCTACACATAGAAAATAAATGCAAGTATTCATACATGAATGCATACCATTTAGCACTTATAATCAACATAATTTCAAGCATATTTGGTCCATTGATTTATCAATTTTTATTATGGATTTGTGCTACTATTGTTTAAAAAAAATTCATTGCATATTTTTTAATTCATAGACATAAATAATAATAAGGAGACAATCCTCAAATTAGCATAAGCTAATTATAAAGCAAGCCTTGACATAAATAATTTTAAGGAGACCATTGTCTAACTAGCTTGAACTAATTATAAAGCAAGAGGGATTCTCCCAATGACAGTAACATGTTCCCTAAATGATCATTAAACCTTAAGTCTAAGTTCCTCCAGGGATAATTTCCAATGATAATAACTTTTACATTGTTCTGAATGAGAGAATACTCATTACTTGATTATCGAGAGTGATTGTTGCATTGGGTGTATGCCAATAGATATATAACCATTAAAGGCGGATGAATATAGAGATTTTAGTCTCATACAATGAATCCAAAGTTACGGGTCTAATAACAGTGATCGATGGAATAGTCAAATAAGTCAACAACCTTGCATACTCCATTGGATTTCACTAGATTACATACGTATCACATCCACTCCTTAGTCAAAATCAATGGCAGGCTTACTTTCCAATGCTTAGAAGTTATAATGGTATATACCATTTTGATGTGGATCATAAATATATATTGAATAGTTGTTTCTGACATCCCATACTAGGATGTGGTATAAAGATTGAAAAGTGGTATTGATTTGTTATGGGTTTCTAAGAAGAATGTAAACATTTTAAGGAACACCCTAATGAAAATGATGGTATTTCTAATAATTATGTAGAATATAGTGTATAATATTAATCCTTAGAAAATTCATTTTGTAATAATAATTCATAGGGTAAGGATGGCTCTAGTTTAGAGTTCTTTCTTTTAAAGGCCACATTATGATTGTTTCTACTCATGTTTAAAAACGTAGGGCTGAAAAATCACTATTTTATCTAATATAGTTTTTGACCTTTTTAATATTTTTAATTATAAAATATTATTAAGTTTCACTTTTTTTAAATATTTTTTTTTTAAATTTCCAATATTTATCATAATTTTTTTCCAATACTTTTTTCACCAAAAAAATCACATTTTTAACATTAATTAAAAAAAATCACGTTTTTAACATTAATTCAAAATGTATCATTTGTTTTTTCGAAATTTTGCATATATAATAATATATTCTTATGATTTTAGGATCTCATTTATCTTAAATTCTTATAATATTATTTTAATGTATAGTTGAGTATAGTATGTTTAAACATTTTTGTATCAAGAGGTGATCTATAATTCAATATAGGGGAGACACTGTAGTGTGCATAAAATGAAGTGTTGAAATGTTGGATCAAAAAATGATTATAATAAAATATAATAGCAATTCAGTTAAAAGGTACTAAAAAGTAAAAATAATAAATAGATTCAAATCAAATTATTATATTGTAATTTCTTCTTATTAATAAAATTAAAAAATTCATAACATGAATATTACGTTAAACTAAATTTAAGTAATAAATTATTCATATTTTTAAACATTGTATTTCAAAACATATCATTAATAAACATATATATATATAATTTTATTCATTTCACATTAAAAACTTAAATTAACTTGCTATAGAAAATTTTCACGCTCAATATAATTTCAAATTCAATATATATATATATATATATTATATATATAATATATATATATAATATATATATAACGACATGTATTATCAAGGTTTTAATGAAATTAGAAATAAGAATATTTATATATATAGAGATGTGAAATTGATATAAATATAGATAATAAATCTACCAAGTGTCAAGAGTAATCAAATCTCTCAAGATGCAAAATTTACTTCAAGTTTTGCACTCAAAAAGGGTTTTATACGTTGAGAGATTTGATCCCTCTCCACCCTTGGTAGATTCTAAGTTAAGATGGATCTAAGTTGGTTATTACTTTACTTCAAAGCATAGGTGATATTTTTTACTCAATAACACGGTGATTAAACATTTTCTTGTGTATATATGTGTGTAATGAGAAATGTATATAATTTTTTTTTAGCAAGAATCAAGAATATATATTTTATTAGAAATGATCTAGGTTAAATTCTTAGAGTGATTACATCATACAAAGATATGACAATTTAGTCCATGAGCTCAGTCTGAAAAAACAAAATCTTGTTCATCCACCTACAAATTTTTTTGCCTATTTCCTTTAAACAAAATAAATCAAATTTAGGACTATTCCACTTGTAGATACACCAAAACTTGTCTAACAAATCGAAAAAAATACTAGGGGTATTAATTCAATTTATTTATTCATTTGAAGAGATCTCCTCCTTTTTTATCCTAGTCATGGTCATGTCCCCAACATGTAAAAGAAATTCATATTAAATTAATTAAGCTTGGAGCTTTAGGGGGTTGGAATCTTGCTTGCAATCTTTCCTACCTCTTTTCACAGGGGGGGAGGGACCTAAATTTTTCTTTAACACTTCTAAAAAGGATGGAGAGGAAGAAGAATTACCTTCTACAACCTTCTTTGCAAATATAGAATCAGCAGCCATCTTTCTTTCCTTTTTTTCCAAAAGCGGCTTCATTTTCTTCCCCCAACACCTTGACTTAGGTTTGTTTAGGGAGAGTCTAAAAGGCCTCATCCAATGAAATTTGAGAACCTAATTCTTTATCCTTATTTTCATGTGCACTTCTAACATCTTTATTTGTGTAGCAATCTATTTTCTTATGTGGTTTTTCATGGATTTCCTTTTCACCCTCTGATTTTCTATCTATAAATCTAAAAACTGAATATTATTAACAATTCCTTGTATTTCTAAGTGGATGAGAAATCTTTGCTCTTAGACCCTCGACATATCTTTTCAACTTATTTTCTGACGTATCCTCTGCTGAAACAAAATGTTATTGTGGAACGATTCCTACTTTCAGAGACATGAAATTCTCTTGCTCTTCATATATTTGTTCGTCCCTCATAGCTTGGAGCGTAGGGTCCTCTCCCAAGTATAGGGGTCCTTCTAACTCCATTTGATCTATGTCTTCTTGCCTCCTATGATAATCTTCCTTTGATTCTTCCTTAGATGTATCTCCTTCATCAAGATCACCCTCCAATGAGGTGAATTGGTTCACTGATTCGGGACTTTTATTAGACTCTACTTCTCTTTCTTGCTAGATCGAATCTGTTGGATTCTTGCTTGAGGAGGCGTGAGGCTTTTGAAACTCATTATCATGACCTTTCTAAGATGCCTACCAATCCAAGCCCTTTCTCTTCCCCTAAGTCTTCTATTATCCTTCATCTTCTTAGATATCCGCATTTTCTCCTTTTTTGGAGAAATTTCTTATGAAGGGTCCATAATCATGACAATGGCTACTCTTGAACGAGACTTTATCATAATCTACAAGTTATATAGATGACTAGTTATCTAGAAAGAGTTGGCTTGCTTTAGGAAGACCTTTCTCTAAATCAACTTCAACACAAATTCTAGCACATGCATACATTGAATCTTTAACCATTTCCCTATCTATAGATTTTCTCAACGCATTTCCAACATGTTTCAGTGTATCTTTGTCCTTACAATAAAGAGGGAGATGGGGTAATTTGACCCAAACTAGAACAACATATGGGACATCATTTTCAAGTTAAAATTCAATGTATATATGTCCAAATATAGCCCTTGAGTTCCCATAAAATATGGTCCATCCTAGACAATAAAATCTTTGTGAAGAAGCCTTTCCCACATAAGGTACATTTGATTTGTCCCCTAACCAAGGGATTCTAGTTCTTGTCCACCCATTTCCTGAGGAAATTAGGGGATGGCCAAATTCTCATAAATTTCCCTACCAAGCCTCTTTCAACAAGATTGAGAGTTGTAGCTTTAGATCTACAGGTATTTACCTGAATCTTCAAAATACTTTCCAATCTCTTCACGAATTTCTAAATCCTAATTTTAACCCCTTTCAATGCATTCTAAATAGTGCATTTAAGGCAACTGTTGCAGGAAAAGATGTGGTGCACGACTAAGGAGATATTAAAGAGGAGGGCGGCGGATGGATCCCTGCAACGACTACAATTGTCCAAAACCTTTGTTCTTGATCTATTATGTATTCAGAACTAAAACAATTCTACTATCTTTAACTTCAATAGGTTTTTCTTAAATAACATATTAAATAATAATAAATATATATTATATATTATATATATATATATAATATTATATATATTTAAATTAAAATTAAAAAAATTATTATTATTTATATATTAGATATACATACTATTGCTTCATTATTAATCCAAATAAAATATAATAATATATCATATTAAAAACAATTATATAAATATTTATATTAATATAGTATCTCAAATCAAAAACATTATAAAATAACTCATCACTAATATTTTAAATAAAATATTTTCTTTAAATATCTCCTAAAACTAATTGATAATATCTAATAGTTCAAACTTATCGCTTTTCATTATTTACCTTTTTATGGACATTATTCCACACTTACATTGGATCTTCTATGTTTATAAGTTGTACAAGTTGTTCAAATTAATATTTTCCAAACAAATAAATTAATGTTTTTCGAAACTCTTTTAACATTTTTACCATGTGTAATATAAAAATCTCTCTTTCTCAAACCCAATTATTGTTAATTCTCGTTTAATAAATGCATTGTGTTGTATTACTTTCCATTGATATGCATTTCTTCCTTTATGTAGTAAAATAGGAAAATTAAATAATGTTAACTCTAGTCATTAATATAGTATAATATAAATATTGTAGTGTGTTTTTATATATATAATATCGTAAATCTCATCTCACTTTGAAAGTAAATCCAAAATCTAGTCTCTCTCGCTTGAAAATATATTTATAAACTAGTTAATCTTTTGAAAATAAATCCAAAATCTAATCTCTCCCGCTTGAAAATATATTTATAAAATAGTTAATCGGTGCATATAGATTTGATAAACCATTAAAACATTTCCATTCCAATCATTTCTTAGATTTCTAACCAGAACATTATTAATCAATCATTAACTATATTTGGCTCCATCTTTTTCATTGATAATAGCAAGATCATAAGAATCTTCTTGTGTCTAACCTGCAAGATATGTTCTCAAAAATGATTCAAAAATGGAGGTATCAATATTAGGATTGTTCCTATAACATAACCAAAAGATGATTCATTTTAGCTTATAAATAGATTTAAAATTATTTCTAAGTTTAAAATTTATAATGAAATAATTTACATCTCTTATCAATAATTTTGATTCCTTGGAATATTCTAGATTCACTCCACAAAGAAAGATTCTCAACATCACATCCCATCCCTCCATGCATTAAATTGTTCAAAATTACTCAAAATAAGGTTAAATTTGGTCAAATTCAATGAGATTTTACCATTTTTTTCAATTTTCAAGAATGTGAAGCGGGGGGGAGGGGGGGGTGATTCCCCCTCCTCCATGCACCAAATTGTTCAAGATTACATTGAAACAAACCTAAATTGATCAAATCCAGTGAATTTGGGTGAAATTTCACCATTTTTCTAAATTTCCAAGCATACAAAGAGGGTTATGTAATTCTAAGTATCGCTTCCAGCCCCCCGCCCCCGCCCTCCACCCCCCGCCCTTTTGTTCATGACTGAACTTAAAGTTAATCTAGGGAAATTTGATGAATTTTGCCCAAATCTAGCTAAATTTCGCCAATTTCTTTAAATTTCAACCATGATTGGAGAGCAACCAATTCTACCCATGCTCCACTCATGATCAAATTTTAAGTAAATTTGGTAAAAAATCACCAAATTTCCTTAACATTGGAGTATTTTTGACAAAATTTGAACAAGGAGGGATGAGGGATCCCCATCTTCACCCCAACACCATTCATGCTTAATTAAATTTATAAAATTTCACCTAATTTGGAGTATTTTTTAGAAAATTTAAATATGGAGAGTAGGGGGGATGCTAGGCACCACCTCCCCTTCATCCATGAAAAGAGGGACTACACAATTTCATGAAATTAATTTAATTTTTAAAAACTTTTGAAAAAATCTAAGCATGGAGTGAGTAGTTTACTTCCTAACCCCATTCATTCTTGAAAAAATGGGTGAAATTTCGTCTAATTTAGTATTTTAAAAACTTTTCGGCATGGAGGGGGGAGGAAACCTTCGTTATCACTGCCCTTTATCCATACAATCAATATGATGAAATTTGGTGAGAATTAACTAAACATAGAAAAGTTTAGCCAAATTACTTCAAATTTAAAGCATAAGTTACAACTGGAGTGAGGGAAGTTCTAACAATTTCTCTTTCTCCATCCTTGAAATTTAAAACTACATTGGAAAAGTTTCATGAAACTTTGTCTAAGCTAACAAATTTAGCCCCATTTCAAACAATATTGAGTAATTTTAGACATATAAGAGAGCAATGATATCAATCTCTTTCGGGATAAGGGGTGTGACTTTAGGCATCACTCTCCTCCCTCCATGCAAAAATTTCATGAAATTTAGTGAAATCAGTGAAATTTGACAAAAAATCACTAAATATTTGGTAGTAAATCAGAAAGGCAGAAAGATTTTCTTATGTTGATAATTACTTGCAATATCTTTGAGTTCTTATTAAATTTATTATGTTATTTTATCTTTGTTTCATCAAGCAATAATTAAAAGAAAAACATGAAGATCAAAGACACCACATGTAAGCACTCTACCAAGGCTAAAACCCCTCTATAGGGGAAACCCAGTCAAACTCTTCCACTAGAAAATTCAAGTTGAGATAGACCAAGACCCTAGACCAAAAGAACTTCCTCCTCCACCAAGTCATCCTTCCAATACGATTTAGAAAACTTCAATAGTCCCTTCTTTTCCAGCAACTCCAACCCAACAATAACCAAGAAGTTCGACCCCCAAAAAATCTAGAATTTTGGACCAACTATACTACTATAACTTTGACCCTTCCCATAGCTCAGCAAGTTCGCACGTGTGTGTGTGTGTGTGTGTGTGTGTGTGTGTGACAGGGAGAGAGAGAGAGATATATAATTTTGACTTCTTGTGCTTCCTTCTCCTTCGTTAACCCTTTCCACCTTCTTCCTTGAATTTTACACTTTTTACTGCCCCAGCAATTATAGATTGAACTTGGTAAGTGAGGCCAACTTGGTGGAGGAGGCCTAGAAGACCTAATTTACATCAAAATAAATTTTTTTCTTGATTGATAATGTCCACGAAGGGTCTATTACATCATAACATGGACAAGGACACTTGACATAAACCCTAGAATTCTAAAATGGAAGCTTTGACCTATAAACCATTTACCCAAGTGTAACACCCTCCTCCCACATCTACCTAAGTAACTAGCCAATTGGGGTAAACATGTGATGAGAATTTATTATGATATGATTTTACTCCCTATGCGTCAATTAAGGAAGTGGAACTGACAGAAACACACCATACAGACCTTCCACATCAGCAACAGAACTCACAGGACCCATCCCAACCACTTATATAACCAGCCCCTGAGACCAACTAAGGTTTTAGACCATTAAACCCCTCGGACGCTTCCTTGATATGGGCATGCATGCGTCCAGGATGCTTTGGACGATCCCATATCATGGGTCTGCATGCGTCTAAGGACTTTTCTGCCTAGTGTTATACTTATGTCACTGGGATTTGAGCCACTTTTCAAGCCCAGAACTAAATGGCACTTTCATAATTGGAAGATAACAACTGAACAATGATACAAATGCAATTACTTGAACAAAGACTAGATTGGACCCCTATTAGCCATGATAGACATTTCGTCAAACATGTCACAATTATGTAATCTATAGGTTTAAACACAATATCTTAGCATTGGGGTCTCGTACTCATCTGAGAATAGCTAAGCGTTGATGCCACAACACATTAGCTACAGTTCCTTCCTTTAGGCCATAGATACATTTTTCATTCATTTACAAAGAAAAACATGATGAGATCCATACATAGTCACTATCATAATACATATTCATAACTAGCATAATAACAACAAAAGTACCAAGGAAACAACAGCCATATAATCCACATATAAGCCATTATAATATTCATGAATTAACAAGGAGAGATAACCTCATATTAATGATGCAAAAGTCAACCTGGTATGGGACTACCACATTCCACCCAATCGTAGATTGGCTGAGCCAAGTCTCTCTTCAGCCAATCACCCACGTGCCATATTCCAAGCATGAATGTGGGATCTCATAAAACACATCAATCAAACCATTCAGGGCTTCCAGAGGTCAACCACCTCTACCCATCAAACAGTGATTCCACCTCACGTTCAGATATTACAAAACCATCACCGGATTTGTCACTGCCCTAGTCTTCCAGGGCTCCAGAGTATTTGTTCCATCCAAGGCTTCTAGGACTAGTAACTCAACCAACAGCTTACTCTAGGATTCTAGAGCGTTTGTTCAATGAGGGATTCTAGGACTAGTAACTCAACCCACCAAGGGCTTCCAAAGCGTTTTTCCAACTGAGGATTCCAGGACTAGTAACTTAACCCAAGTTGTTACAGATCTTCTAGAGTGTTTGTCCAACCAGAGCTTTCAGGAACTAGTAACTCAACCCAAGCTAAAGGAAACATGAGAACCAACCAGAAAAATAAAGAAATGAACCCACAAAACCATGGTTATCCAAGAAATGGAAAATCTAGGCAAATCCACTGTCAATCCAGGCAATCTTCCATGGCAATGACATATCATAACCAATAAACCACATGCATGTGTCATGCATGTCAGAACTAGCAAGGAAACCATACATGCAACTCGATACTTGTAAGGAAATACATTTGTAGTCATTGATCTTCCTCTTCCTTGCTTGCTCTTTGCTTCCCTTTGCCTTCTTGCTTCAAATCCCAAGTATGCCACAATCATCCAAGAGTCCTCCAAAAAACTGTAAGTGTCCAAGAGTATTAGAGAGAGAGAATAGAAGAGAGGTCCACCTAAAAACCTGTCAAAAACTTACCAACTGATCCTCAAAAGCCTTTTTATTAATGGGACCTCTATTTTCTTCATTTTCCATTATTTTCCTTCATTTTCCTCCTCACATTCAACTTGTGACCTTTCACCTCCCTTTTCTCCTAATTTCCTTTATTTTCATAAATAAATGTGCCAAAATAAAAATTTTCCTTTCCAAAGCCATTGTCATTACCTTTGCCAATTTCCTCAGCCATAATAAACCAAATGAACACCCACTAGGATGTTTTTCCCACCATTAAGCTTAGAATATGTGTCCCATGACCATGGTTTTATACATTGTTACATGAATTTTTAACCAGGATTGTTACATAATCCTCCCCCTTGAGGTAACACCATCCTTGGTGTTCAATGACATCTATAACCAACAAGACTGTTGAAAAAAAAACATACTGCCCATGGAGATTTATAACATAGCTCGCTACAATATTTACAATTACCATCTGCTAAAACATGACAAACATATTATTCATTGGAGCTTTATAACACAACGCATTATGGTATTTACAATAATAACCACATATCACCCAACAAATAATCATGTTGTCTATAGAGCTTTATAGATACTTACAGTAATACACACATATACACATATGCACATTTTCTTAACTATCAAATAAAAGGATATGATGTTTGCATCTGAAATAAGGGAATCCATAGGTTCACACCTCCACCCTAAAAGTAATACCAGGATTCACCTCCTTCCCAGGAAGTCCAGAATCCACTACAAGGTCAAATCTGCATCCAATGTCCAGCGCTCCAATCCAATGCCACTTGTCCTCTCAGTGAATAGTTACCAACTCATTGTTTCAGGGCACACTCCCAGTGTGCATCTAGTTCCATCTAGAAATGTTAATGACCAAAACAAATCCATCCCCAACCTTCCCTTCTCTGCTAGTCAATAAAATTGAAATAAAATATTGATACTTATCATTTAATCAATTCTTAGATTCTACCCTTGTCCTTATTCTGTACGCATACTGGATTGGTTTCCACAGTAGACAAACATCCATAGCCTTCTCCTCAATCATGTGCACATACACAATGTGTATATCACACACATACAACCACACACAACATGCAACACATACACCTACGCCCAATGTACAACAAAACACAATACATACTCCTACGTCCGATGTACACCAAAACACAATGCATACACCTACACCTGGTGTATAGCACAACACAAATACATACACAGAGTATCCAGGGAAAATTTTAAGAACCCCCCCTAAATTTACATGTATAATAAATGGGCGAATCTCCATGGTATATAGGAA
>APFE030171134.1:178944-196924 GCA_000404065.3 Pinus taeda
CCTAACATGCCCCTCTCCTTCAAAAAGTGTTGTCCTCAATGCTTGAGTAGTTCTTGATGCTTCTATATAAAATTCTTGTCCTCGCATGTGGAATCTTCAGCGGGTAAGTTCTTCCACTTGATGAGGTACTCTGAAATTGATCGATTTCGTAGCTATCGGGTTCTTGTTTCTGTGATTGCTCCAGGTTCCAATGTGATTTTTCCTTCCTCTTCAACTTCTGGTAATATTGCTTGAATTGGGATATTCTGCAACTTTTGAATGAGTGGCCACACTTCTTCGTCCTTCTTCCATTCATCCCTTGCTTCATTTATCCAATCTGGTTGGATAGTAGAAATAGCACAAAACAATGCTTCCACATCCTCATCCTTTCTTGAGAGTGCATCTGCAACAAAATTTTGCTTCCCTTTTCTATAGATGATGTCAAACTCATAACCAAATATATTTGTGACCCATTTTTTTTGTTCTTCTATAGATAATATTTGTTCTAAAAATCATTTAAGACTATCATGATCCATTTTTACCTTGAATTGTCCTCCCATTCGGTAAGGTTGCCATTTCTTAAGTTCATGTAGTATTTCCAACATTTCCTTCTCATAAATAGCCTGCTTGAGATGTAGCAGTAAAAATACCCAATCACCTACATCAAAACATTTTTCACTACAATGTTGATGTACCTGTCGTTTCATTCGATTTTGCACCAAAATGGCGTTATCCTTTAAAAGTTGGAGAACTTCTTGTTGATGCTCGATGTGATATTTCACTGCTTGAACCTTTTTCTTCTTGATATGTCCTTCTATCTTGAGAGTTTGAAGAGTGGTAATTTCTTCCAATGCTTTACAAGATATGGTTGGATTCATTTCTTGATGCTTGATGTGATCTTTCACTTCTTAACATTTTTCTTCTTGATATGTCCTTCTATATTGATAATTTGAGGAGTGGTAATTCCAGTGAATGCATTACAAGATATGGTTGGATTCATTTCTTATTTCTCAATGTGATCTTTCACTTCTTGAACCTTTTTCTTCTTGATATGTCCTTCTGTCTTGAGAGTTTCATGAGTGGTAATTCTTGCTAATGCTTTACAAGATATGGTTGGATTCATTTCTTCTTTCTATGGGGTTGGTTCTTGGTGTATATACTCTTCTTTTAATGTTTCTTGATCATTTTCTTCCTCCTCTTCATAATATATGTAAAATAATTTCTTCTCAACAAACTTATGACCTTTAGTGCATTTTCTATCACAATTGTAACAAAGCCCTTTTTCTCTTTTCTCTTCCAATTATTGTGGTGTAACCCTTGTAGGTTGTGGAAGGCTAGGAAAAACAACACTTCCATTATTATAGTTGTGAACGGTAGACTTCCTTGTTGCCATAATTTTACTTTCCACTATGTAACAAAGCTCTTTTACTCTTTCCAATTGTTGTGGTGTTGCTCTAAAGAAGGTGTTGCTCTTTGTATCCTCATAATGTGCTATCATTTCCTCCGTGAAAATTAACCACGTAACAAGTTGTTTACGAGAACAATGCCCTTTATACCATAAAAATTGATCCGGTTCTAAATATGAAGATGCAATACATACCTTTTGTAATAGTGGTACACCATGTAGATCAAAATATTACTCCATCTAAAGTATCCAATTTACCGGATCCTTGCCATCAAACTTCCTCATATTGCCTTTTCTTGATTTTAGGAGCTTGATCTTGAAACGACTATCTCTGTAATTTCGATTCTTTCAGTTCTAAAATTGTGACCTGCAGTAGCCCTCTGTGTCCTATTTCCAATGCCACCAGTCTGATCCAAATTGGATTCTCCAAGGAAGAGTTATGTCAGATCTCCCACGTGACCTGATTATAGACTAGTTCAGTAGAGCGAACTTGTGCGACGTGCCACGTGTCGCTGTTTCGACCTTTGGATCTGAAAAATGTATATAAGAAACTATAGTCTATCCTCATTTTGTAACTTCTTACGAAATTTCAATCTGATACTTAAAACAAAAGTTATGACTATTTTCCCCAGGTCACCTGTTTGGAATGTAATTCAGGAGTCTTCAAAAAGGCCAACTTCCTTAGATCATATCTCCGCAAATACAGCACCAAAAGCTCTAAAATTTGGACCCAAGCTTCAGATCGATTTCAACCCAAATGGGTTTTTTTATTAGCGTCTGAAACGTCGCAGAAAAAAAATTATAACGCAAATGCCACGATGACCTGTTTGGAGCATCGAAACCCTAGAATTCAAAGCTCTAATACCAAATGTTATGAAACCAGCTCACAAAAAGATAGAAAAGATAGTTGAATGCCTTAGAATTTAGCCTCTTTGAGGGGGCAAACTCCTTTACATTACAAAAATGAAAAATTCTTGGATGATACACATGACAAGACCTCCTTCCTATATATAGGAGTCTAAGGGGTTATAATATAATTAGAGTTGATATAACAATAATAATGTAAGGGCACAATAATAACAATAGTGAGCTTCTATGGGGCACAATAATAACAATATGGAGAGTACATGAGTACAACAATATAATAAGGGGGTTTTACTAATAACAATAAGGGGTTACACTAGTAGTATAGGGGCTTAACAACAATTATTCCCAACATAGCCAAGGCATATGATGCCTCAGATCCATTTACTTCACCTTTCTTGTTACATTTCTATTGATTGTACTACCATTGTTCATTTACACCAATGTACCGAACCAATTCAATCGATTGTCATATTCTTCACTTCAGCTTCCCTTACCCATGCACCGAGCTTCATTCGGGTCTTACATTACTTGCTAGGTTTCATTCAGCTCTCCCTGAGCTCCATTAACTTTCATCTTTCCCAACCAATTCCCAATACCCTCAAGGCATAAAAGGAAAGAAAAAACACAAAACAAGAAGAAAACCATGAAAACCAATAATAATATGACACTACGAACAAAGTGGTATGACCATACACTAGACATAAACAAAGCTACAAATCAAGTGAAAGCAAAGCACAAAGAATCAAAATCACAAGTATCTCAATAGACACGATGACTCAATCCCTATGGTTCCCAGTGCTTCCAAAGGAAAGATCAACCTGAGCCTTCTTCATAATTTCATGGAAAACTCTTGTCATGCAATCCCTTGCATCATCTTGCCAGAAACACATAATTGTCAGTGTATAAATAAATATAATATACAAGTTATCTTACCTTGTTGTGCCAAGCATGTTGCTTGCAATTGAACACATCCATGTCATCTCTTAAGGGAATCCAATCCTTTGATGAATCTAGCCATAACTAGAACTAGTTTTATACCTGTCAAATACATATTATAACACATATCCTCATAATGTCAGGAAAATCCAAGATTAAGAAAACTTCATGTATGCAATGCACCCATTCGTTTGAAATTGCAGTTTCCAAACATAGCCAAACGAATTCTCACCCAATCCTTTTTTTTACCTTGTTGCAGTTGAGTCTTACTATATACTGTCACATCACCCAATGGATAGTTATATAAACAAATCAATTATTACCTTGTCATGCTAATACCAAGCATGTTTCCTACAATTTTTTACACATATCAGTCACATGTTCCTTAAATCAAGGCATCATGTCTATGAAATTTAAATCAACCTTTACCAAGACTAACAAGCATGTCATACTCAACAATCAACTCACATTCATCAGCCATAATGCATAATACTACAACTATCACCTATTTACACTCAAGTACATATCAGCTGTCTCAACACGTGTATTAGTACAACCATCTTAAAACAAAATCATTTCGGAAAGAAATCTTATAGACACATACTCATATCATTGAAGTAATCAAACATTTAGACAACAGATAGATGACCTAATAGACACCAAACACTCAAACACCAAATAAACAACATAGTCAAACATTCAAACACCAAATAGATGACATAAGAAAATTCATACCTTAATGTATCTTAGGGGAGGTTACATTGTGTGCACAATCAATCTAGATTAGCACGATATAACTTCACAACATATCAACTCAAACATAAATAAGGTCATGATATTCATAATAATAACTAGCTAACATGTTCACATCATAACCTCATAAACAATTATTATGCATACATAATAATCACATCTACATAGTTATTCTAGATTAGTATGACATAATATCATGACATATTAACTCATACATGAATGTCATAACCCTAACCATTTGCATAAATCAATCCAACTTAGTATGATACATATACCATCAAGATCTTAATGTAATAACCTTAATCATCAAGTTATATAACAACAAGCAGTTATATATCATGTTCATCAACAACACACAACATAATCATCAAGTTATCTAACCTAAAACAAAAATAACAATGCATACAACCACAAGTTACTATCATTCATGACTATCTGTCACATGTGCATATGACTACGCTAATCAACTGGCATCTATCATGTATTTAACCATAACAATAATAAAATGAAAGGCATACACATAATCACAATTCATATAACAACCCTTAGCCTACATACATGCATGCCCAACATACAACCATGTATGACGACATGCTCTTGCCTCAAGGTCCAATGTTATAACTTCACTTGATGGTCTACATCTACTGCTCTATCTCAATCAACACATTAGAATCATAACATAACAACTACATCATGATGACACAAACTACATACAATGGCCTCACAATGCATGTTTAACCTACTATACATGCATAATTATAACCATGACAATGCATGCATAACAAATGCATGTACATATGACATGCGTTCATGACAAACACATCCCATCAACAAAATCATCAATCTTCACATGGCGACATCATTACAACCATGATCAACACCATGCATATGCAACAAGCACATGGACTACAAGCATAAGGAACACATATGAAACCGATATGAATGTATGACCAACACACCGTCCATCCAGTCTGAGGGGTGAATCATGCTCTAATACCACTTTGTAACACCCTCCTCTCAAATCTATGAAAGTAATTGGAAAACAGGGGTAAAAATGTGATGAGAAGCTACTATGATATGATTTGACTCCCTATGTGTCAGTTAAGGAAGTGGAACCGACAAAAACACACCATACAGACCTTCCACATCAGCAACATAACTCTCAAGAACCATCCCAACCACTTAAGTAACCAGCCCCTGAGACCAACTAAGGTTTTATACCATTAAACCCCTGGACACTCCCTTGATACGGTCATGCATGTGTCTAGGAGGCTCTGGATGCTCCCACAGCATGGGTATGCATGCGTCTAGGGAATTTTTTGCCCAGTGTTGTGCCTACGTCCCTGGGATTTGAGCCACTTTTTTAGACCCAAAACCCATGTCACTGCCCAGAACTAAATGGCACTTTAAAATTGAAAGATAACAACCAAACAATTATACAAATTCAACTAATTGAAAAATGACTAGATTGGACCCCTACTAGCCATGACAAGCATTTCGTCAAACATGTCACAATTATGTAATCTACAAGTTTAAACAACATATTTGAGCATAAGGGTCTCATACTCATTTGAGAATCACCAAGAAGCATTGATGCCTGAACACATTAGCTGCAGTTTCATCCTTTAGGCCATAGGTACATTTTTCATTCATTTACAAGTAAAAACATGATGAGAGCCATATATAGCCACTGTCATAATACATATCCATAACCAATGTAATAACAGCATAAGTACCAAGGAAACAACAGTCATATAATCCACATATAATCCATTAGAATACTCATGAATTAAAAAGGAGAGATAACCTCATATTAATGATGCAAAAGCCAACCTGGTATGGGGCTACCACATTCCACCCGAACATAGATTGGTTGATCCAAGTCTCTCTTCAGCCAATCACCCCCGTGATATATTCCAAGAATGAAATAAAACACATCAATCAAACCATCCAAGGCTTCCAGAGGCCAAACCACCTCAACCCATCAAACAGTGATTCCAGCTCACAGTCGCGCACATCACAAAACCATCACCAAATTGGTCTCTACCTATTATAGACATATTTGGGCACATCAACCCTAAACTCATGTGTCAATAATAATAGGGCTCATCAACCCCTAAAATGGTTGTCGTATACCCTAAAGAATCTTAGTCATCTGAATACTTCATTCCGCAAAAGTTCCACATGAGAAATCATCCAGAAAAGTGCCTAAACTGAACCATACTGACTACTACACTGTCAAGGTGTGATGCATATTGACTGCTACACTGTCAAAGTGCGATGCATAATGTTTAGGCCTTCTATGGGGTACGATAGGCAAGGTAGGACAAGTTTCCGGGACATTTTGTGAGTTGGTTGCTCATAGAATCTTCTAAAAAGTTCTCTTGTGACACTTGCCTCCCTAAATTCGCCCAAAGGTTGACCAAGAGAATTAGGAAACCATCTTCAATTCCCCTCTCTTATGGAACCAATTTCAACAAATGGAATGACACTCATCAATTCCCATGGATGACTCACACCCTTGCAAACATCTATAAAAGGATCTCCCATCCAAGAGATCAGAAGGCTGAATTGTTGTGAATTGCAAGTAAGTGTTGTTAGTTTGAGTATTGAGGAGAGAGAATTGCATTCTTATTGGTGTGCTCTTGCTAATTCATGAGGTGAAGAAGGATTGATGCTGGGAGGATGGCGCTGGATCAGACAATTTGGTTGTAATTCTCCTTATTATTAATAAATTTCTTCAGGATTTTTCCCAATTAATTGTGTAATTGTGAATGCTTTCATTTGTTCATTATATATCTGATTCTATAATGTTTATGCTGTAATAGATCACGATGCTTTGACAGTTCTTTTTTGTTGTACTTGTGCAGGTACTCTCGAAGCGTGTTAAGCACGGGAGGAGTTACTAGATCTGCCAAAGGAGAGAGAGATCAGGCAAGGGATCAAACGAAAGTTCCAGGTTGGTTTTCTACTATCTTTCTCTTATCTGTTACACATAGGAAAGATCGTTGAATTTCTTTAAACTGTTGTTTCTAGGGTAGATGCCAAACCTAGAGGGTTAGTCATTCAACAAGACACTAATTTTCCCATAAACAAATTGGCGACTCCACTGGGAATCGAACCCAGAATCTCCCTTTCATCATGCTGGGGGCATGCAAACCATGTTCAAGCATAATTTTTTCATTTCGAGCTTTTGTAAAAATGAAACTGAATCTAAGCATAGTTTTTCATTTCAAGCTTGTGTAAAAATGAAACTGAATCCAAGCATAATTCCCTATGGTTCAAGCTTGTCTAAAAATGAACCCATTTCAATTTTTAAACCTTGTGATTACTATTCTATCAGCTTTTTCATCAGATGAGCCTTGGTTGTTTTCATCCCATTGTCACCATCCCTTTGGCCGATCATAAGCTTTCACTTGGTTGTTTTACCCTTTTTTTTAAGGAACAGTTGCAATGAGTGGTCTTATTAGCCAGCCTCTTCACATAAATCAACATTTTTTGAGAAGTTCCAACATCACCAGAACCAGTTTCTACCCTAGACACCACTCGTTCCTCAAAATAGAGTCCTCTTTAAACTCTTTTCAGACTCTCTAAATAAGAAAAGATTGTCGAGCGCTTGTCCATTCCAGCTTTTTAAAGTATTGGAAATGACATCTCTCTTGTATCATTTTATGCTTTTTTGGACTTGAGGGATTATTTTTATGAAAAGAACTTATGGAGTTTTCTTTTTGTCCCTTTTAAAACTCTCTAAACATGAAAAGGACCGAGTTATCCTTGTTGTTAAACTCGTTAAAATAATAGCGACAAACTTGTCCATTTAGACGAGACCGAGTTTCACTGTCATTAGACTTGTTAAAAAATCAAATACCAACAGGTTTGCTCGAAGGGGGAATTACAAAACAAGCATATGTTATCCTCTTCAAGCTTGACAAAAATAAAGAGGTACTCGTCAGCAATGACTGGGGCAAAAGGGAAAAATCTTGAAGATTTTATGGTAGCAAGTCGCTCTTGAACATGACACTTTCACTTCATCTCCATGATTGAGTTGGGTTGGGTTATTCCATTCGCCAATCATCATACCATTGGTCTTTTATACCATCCACCTATTGGGGTTAACGCTACTAATTCATCTCAGTGTCGCCAACATGTTCAAGAGACGTCATCCAGTTAATCTCTCATACATTGCAATACCTCCAACCTTCATTTTTCATGACCACCATTCCTGAACTTTGTGTCGTCAGTTCATTTTCACCTCCAAAAATCATTTGCTTCGTTTCGTGTCGTAGATGTGGGATACATCAAGGCCCTCCTACGACGAGTCACTTCTTGTTGACATCAGCTCATTATCCAAGAAGTTGACTTAGAAACACCCTTCCAGTGCTTTGAAGCTTGTTTACATCAATGGCAAGTTTCTCTCTTCCGACAACAGGTTGACATCAATGGCCTTCAATCGAAAGCTTTTGTGTGGTGTTCGACATCGGATCATGTATTCACACCACGCGAAATGTACTGTAGTACCTGAGGAGCATTATCATTACCGGTGATCCCTCTCGCATCTATTAACAGCTCACATCATTGGTTGGTAATCAGACGATGTCTTTCCATGTTCAACCTCAGAACATCTCTTCACATGGTTTGACTTGTACATCAAGTGAAGATTGAACGAGTTTAAAGACCTCGGATCTAGTTTCATCCATCCGAGCTACGATATATTCAAGGATACAAAAACATCAAATGTACAAAGGCTCTACACAGATGGTCATCCTAATCATGGATGATGACTCTATATCTGTAGAATCACAAGTCTATATCTACAGACGACTATTTGATCAACGTACATGAAATGAGATTTGTAGAGCTGAGCATGGGAATACCTCCCTCAGCTAGTTCATCAAAAATCATATTATGAAAATGTATTGTATTGTAACTTATTCAAGTCACCTTCCAGTTCGAAACTTCGAATCCTCATGATAAACCATTTCACCAGACATGAACATTTACGACCTCATGCTTTAGGGGGCAACTATTATAGACATATTTGGGCACATCAACTCCAAACTCATATGTCGATAATAATAGGGCTCATCAACCTCTAAAATGGTTGTCTTATACCCTAAAGAATCTTAGTCATATGAATGCTTCATTCCACAAAAGTTCCACTTGAGAAATCATCCAGAAAAGTGCCTAAACTGAACCACACTGACTGCTACACTATCAAGGTGCGATGCATACTGACTGCTACACTATCAAGGTGCGATGCATACTGACTGCTACATTGTCAAAGTGTGATGCATATTATTTAGGCCTTCTATGGGGTGGGATGGGCGAGGTAGGACAATTTTGCGGGACAGTTTGTGAGTTGGTTACTCATAGAATCATCTAGAAAGTTCTCTTGTGACACTTGCCTCTCTGAATTTGCCCAAAGGTTGACCAAGAGAATTAGGAAACCATCTCCAATTCCCCTCTCTTGTGGAACCAATTTCAACAAATGGAATGACACACGTCAATTTCCATGGATGAATCACACCCTTGCAAACATCTATAAAAGGATCTCCCATCCAAGAGATCAAAAGGTTAAATTGTTGTGAATTGCAAGTGTTATTGGTTTGAGTATTGAAGAGAGAGAATTGCATTCTTGTTGGTGTGTTCTTGCTAATTCATGAGGTGAAGAAGGATTGATGCTGGGAGAATGGCACTAGATCAAACAACTGGGTTGTAATTCTCCTTATTATTAATAAATTTATTCAGGATTTTTCCCAATTGATTATGTAATTGTGAATGCATTCATTTGTTCATTATATATCTGATTCTATAATGTTTATGCTGTAATAGATCACGATGCTTTGACAATTTTTTGTTGTTGTACTTTTGTAGGTACTCTCCAAGCGTGTTAAGTACGGGGAGGAGTTACTGGATCTGCCAAAGGAAAGAGAGAATAGGTAAGGGATCAAGCGAAAGTTCCAGGTTGGTTTTCTACTATCTTTCTCTTGTTTGTTACACATAGGAAAGATCATTGAATTGCTTTATGTTAAGTTATGGTATGTTATATGCTTATAACAGTTTACTTCTTTTTCTTATTATATTCCACAGATTAGCAATCACATGTACGTAAAATAAAGTGCAGATAGAACATTAAACGATCGACAGAAAACAAGCCAAGACAAGAGACACAAGATGTGGCGGCTAGCCAGGGACAAACCCCACAATGTGTGGGGAAACCTTTTGATCAAATCTTCTTTTATCTTCAATAATTCGGTAGATAGAAATAGTACAATA
The DNA here is from genome assembly GCA_000404065.3 of Pinus taeda. NCBI lineage: Eukaryota > Viridiplantae > Streptophyta > Pinopsida > Pinales > Pinaceae > Pinus > Pinus taeda. The sequence goes on from APFE030171134.1 coordinate 189,161, forward strand.
AATCTGATTCATATCAGCAGTAGCAAACCCTAGATCAGCAGCATCAGCATTAGCAGCTTTATTATCAAACTAGGGTAGACGATATCTCACAAACCGACAGTCAGATTGGCTTCATTTCACCACCAAAAGTTGTGGCTTCCAGAGGAGGTTTAGATGAACCTATAGCACAGTTCAGATGAGGAGATCTTCTAGGCCACACAGGTCAATCTTTACTTCTGCAGTTGCAGCTTCAGCAGTTTCTGACTTCAAACTAGGGCAGTCGATATCTTGCAAACCGTTCATTGGATTCACTTCATTCCACCATCAAAAGTTGCGGCTTTCAGAGGAGGTTCAGATGAACATATAGTGCAGTTTAGATGAGGAGATCTTCTAGGCCACGCAGGTCAATCTTTACTACTGCAGTTGCAGCTTCAGTTTCAGCGGTTTCCGGCTTCAAACTAGGGCAGTCGATATCTTGCAAACCGTTCATCGAATTGACTTCATTCCACCACCAAAAGTTGCGGCTTTCAGAGGAGGTTCAGATGAACCTACAGCTCAGTTCCAAAGAGGAGATATTCTAAGTCACACAAGTCAATCTTTTCTTATGTAGTTGCAGCTTCAGGTGCAACAACTTCCAACTTCACATGTGTGAGAGAGAGACCCATTTCTACACAGTAGAGAAGAGACTCATTTCTGCGCAGTAGAGAGACAAAGATGTTGATGAGAAGAGTGAGTGCAAATGAGGATAAGTCCTCTTATATTTATACACAACGTTGGTGTTTGAATAGATGCGATTGATGGGCTTCTGAGCCTACATGAGTTGTAGGTCGGCTTGATAATAATTCCATAATCAAAATAAATTCATATCTCCATGAATACTTATCGGAATCGGATGATCTTTATATCAATCCTACACCTCTCAACAAGAGGAATCTAATAAAAATATTACCAGCCATGAATAAGATGACCCACATGAATTTTTGCCCTGGCTGCCAATTTTAACACTCCCTCTCAACCAGGGAGAACTTTATCTGCAATCTATCTATCAGTTGTTACTATTCATCCATCAAATGCACTGTCTTGTACAGCCTAACCCTTGCCATACTTTTCTCTATTCCACTTGTTATGCTTTGTCTTGTTCTGCCCTGTACTGATCGGTATTGTTTTGCTCTATTATGCTTTGCTCTTGCATTGTTCTGTTCTGCTCTTATTTTGTTCAAATTATGAAGAAGAAGAAATGATCGAGGATGTACCATATTGACTCAAATTCAGTCTCAGAGTATGTACCACTGGTCCCAGACCAGTCTCAACCAACCCGAAGTTAGTGTCATAGTGAGTACAACTCCACTGGTTCTAGACCAGTATCATCCTCCACTGACTCAAAGTCAGTCTCAGAGTGTGTACCACTGGTCCCAAACTAGTCTCAGCCAACCCGAAGTTAGCTTCATAGTAAGTACCACTCCTACCACTGGTCCCAGACCAGTATCGCAATCTCAGAGAGTGTACCACTAGTCCCAGACCAGTCTCAACCGACTCGAAGTCAGCGTCATAGTATGTACCACTCTCACTGGTCCCAGACCAGTACTGCACTGACATGAAGTCAATCTCGGAGTATGTACCACTGGTCCCAGACCAGTCTCAACTGACCCAAAGTCAACTTCATAGTAAGTACCACTCCTACCACTGGTCCCAGACTAGTATCACAGTCTCAAAGAGTGCACCACTGGTCTCAGACCAGTCTCAGCCGACCTGAAGTCGGCGTCATAGTATGTACCACTCTCAATGATCCCAGACCAGTACTACACTAACACGAAGCCAGTCTCGGAGTATGTACCACTGGTCCCAAACTAGTCTCAACCAACCTGAAGTCAGCGTCATAGTAAGTACCACTCCCACCACTGGTCCCAGACCAGTATCGCAGTCTCAGAGAGTGTACCACTGGTCCCAGACCAATCTCAGACAACCTGAAGTCAGCGTCATAGTATGTACCACTCTCACTGGTCGCAGACCAGTACTACACTGACACGAAGTCAGTCTCGAAGTATGTACCACTGATCCCAGACCAGTCTCAACCGACCCGAAGTCAGCATCATAGTATGGTACAACTCCTACCATTTGTCCCAGACCAGTATCATTGATCCCAGATCACTGGAGGTCATCCTAGCGTAGGGAGTACAGTAGATACAACGATGCGTCCATCGGTACTACTATGGTCCCTAACTTCATTTCCCTACTCATTGATTAGATGAGAGGTACTTCCCATGAGTCCCAGACTGCATGGGTAGATGCCTCGACAGGAGAACACATCAATCCTGCTACAATCGCCATGGAGAACACATCAATCCAGGCCTCACAGGAGAACTAATCATCCTGCTAAATAGGAGAGCGAATCATCTTGTTCCACAAGAGAGCGAATCATCTTGTCCCACAAGAGAGAAAATCATCTTGTTCTAGTGCACACCACCAGGGGAGGGTGAGTCACCCTGTGGTCGTATGTTGTTCCAGTAAGAATCGCAAGCCCTCAGAGCTCCCAGAGCTCAATGTATGCAACATGAAGACCCTTGTACAAGGGTTTCTTGTCGACTCCAAGTCATTTGGGAAAATCACAGATTAGATCTTTCCTCGAGATTTTGACAAGGTGTATCGACCTGTACATCATCTTAATGCGATGGAGCTTCCTTGCTCATCGTCTTACCATATCCCAGATGATGTCTATCTGCTCGAGCAACTGACGAATATGGGATTCCTCAATAATCGAATCCCACCTCTGGTTGTTACAGAGAATCACAGTGGTATCCAATGTAAATCCAAACAACTCACTGAAGAGCTTTCACAACCAGACTGTCTCACATGAGGTCATGCTAGCAGCAATATATTCTGCTTCCGCGATGCTCAAAGCCACCGACTTTTACTTCCTGCTCATCCAGGATATCGAAGCAGATCCGAAGGTGAAACAGCACCCGGAAGTGCTCTTACGATCCACCACACTGCCTGCCCAATTAGCATCAGTATATCCAAGTAGTCTCACATCTTCGACAGTGCATCTTAACCCATTGTGCCACGAAGATATCTCAGAAGATTCTTGGCATCAATCCAGTGAGGCTCAACCAAATATGAGCTCGCAATGCTAACTACAAAACATATGTTCGGATGGAGGTTCACCAGGAACATTAATGTGAATGAGTTTATGAAACTCAGAGGCATTTCCCAAATCTAGTCCAACATCACTACCATATAACTTCTTAAAGTTAAGATCCTCGAGGTAGTCACGGGCTTACAATCCATCATACCGAGTCTTTCCAATATCTTTACCACATATTTTCCTTAAGATAGGAAAATTTCCCTTGGCTTCTGCGATACTTCAAGTCCTTGTTCCTTCATTTCAAATTCAGAAGCCAACTCCCTCTTACATTTGTGAATGAGAGGGTCTACACCTGTTAGAAAGAGGTCATCCACATACAGCACCAGTATGATAGGCTTGTCATCTTCAACCTTAAAGTAAAGGTTAGGATCAGCTTCACTCCTAGTAAATCCCAGCTGCATCAAGTAGTTATCGATCCTCTCATACCATGCTTGGGGTGCTTGCTTCAGCCCATAAAGAGACTTCTTCAACCTGCACACATGAGATTTTCGATCATAAATCTCAAATCCTTCGGGTTGCTCCACATAGACCTCTTCTTTGATCGAGCCGTGCAAGAAAGCGGTCTTGACATCCATCTGATGTAGGTTCCATCCTTTTGAAGCCACAAGGGCTATGATCAAGCAAATGATTATATATCTGGCAACAAGTGCAAATATCACATCATAGTCTATACCTTCCTTCTGGGAGAAACCACGAGCAACAAAACGATCCTTCTACTTTTATGTACTTCCATCTGCTGCATGATTTATCTTGTAAAGCCATTTGGAAGTAACAATTGTCTTGTCCTGGGGTCTAGGAACTACTTCCCAGATATCATTCTTCATGATAGACTCATATTCTTTGGTCATAGCATCCTTCCATACTTGATGCTTGACGGCGTTTGAAAATGATGAAGGCTTATTTTGTATGATCGTGCTCATGATGGTTAGGTATCCCTGATACCTATTAGGTTTCTTACTTTCACGAAAGATTCCTCGGGGTGCAGCATGACCTTCAGCATCATCAACTAGCTCCCTAAGCCATGAAGTCCTCTTCCTAGAAGAGGAAGGCTCATGTGGAGGAGGATCAATCGGATCCATGGGATCTTCTACATCAGGCATTGATTCATCATCCTTTTCTTTTGATTCCCTAATGTCGGGTTCTAGAGAGCTCCTCAAAGTCAGATGATTGTTCACCTTGCTGAGAGTCATATCTTCGTCAAAGGTGACATCATGACTAATTACGACTTCCCTTTGACTGACTACATAAATTCTATAGCCTTTAGTATTTTCACCATAGCCCACAAAAATTCCCTTCTTTCCAGATGCACCCAATTTATTTATTTTCTCTTTCGGCACATGAAAATATACAGGGCTTCCAAAAATTCTAAAATGAGAAACATCAATTTTCTTACCAGTGAACTTTTCTTCAGGAGTCTTGGAACCCAATGCTTAATGAGGGCATCGATTTTCTACATATATTGTCATGTTTGTAGTTTCATCCCATAGAAACTTTGGAAGTCTTTGATCATGTAGCATGGCCCAGACAGTTTCCACAATCGTGCGGTTCTTCCTTCCTGCCACACCATTCTACTCAGGAGTATGTGGTGTAGTAGTCTCCCTCTTAATGCTAGCCTCAGATATGCCTGAGTGAACCAACTGTAATATATCGGAGGTCTTGCTTTGGCTTGAGAGGAATGGTCCCCTTTTGAGCTTTCCTTCAGCACATCCCGGACATACACCTTCTTTCTCTACTTGGAATTCGGGCATCCCTGTTACCATCTATCTTACATCGGGTAGAGCTTTGTAATGAAGGTGGGCAAACCTCTGATGCCAAAGTTCATACTGAAGAGTTCTATCACAAGACATGACACCTAGCGGACTTCCATCGACCTGATATAATGAATCAACACTAAACTCAAGAGTAAATGCATCTTTAACATTATTTTTCCATATACATACCTTGCCATTACTGAAGGTTACCTTGTAGCCTTTGTCTTCCATTGCCGAGATGGACACTAGGTTCTTTTTGAGGTCGGGTGCATTTAATACATCCTGGACTTTCTAGCCTTCTTGAATGTTTGTCCTCTTCCTCGATCCCCAGCTTTCCTCTTACCTTTGCTATTGAATTTGTCATTCCTTTGATTTTCCATCAGAGGGATTTTGATCATCGTCCCAGTGTGAGTCCTTTCTATCAAGGCACTCCCTTGCATAGTGACCTGCTTTATCGCAGATGTAACATCATCCTTTTCTTCCACCCTTAGATCCAGCCTTTCTTTTTTATTTAGACCCATAACTATTTCTTTTCTTAGCATGAGAATAAAAAGCAGCAGGAGGACCTTTAGGCATGGGCATTTCTTGCTCTTCCTCCCTTGTTTCTTCTTGAATGCATCTAGCCATTAATTCCTCGAAACCAGGAATTACATTATAGTTCAAAAGAGTAGTCCTGAACATGTACCATTCGGATGGTAATCCTCCAAGAGTCGAGAGTTCCATTTCCCTATCAGTGATAGCCTCCCAATAGATAGGAGATCGTTCTTGATCTCGATTATTCTTAAGAAGTATGCTTTCATACTCTCATCTTTACCCTTCTTGATTTCCTTTAGCTTATTTCTAAGAAACAAAACTTGATTTGCATCATTTACTTTAAATAAACTCACCAGTCTATCGTAGACTTCCTTGGAGGTGTCCAGTTCAGAGATGTAGGCCACCAAGTACTTGCCAATAGAGTCTCGGATGATCTTCTTTTTTTGATTTCTTTGTTTTTCCATTTGTTCCAGACAGCAGCGGATGCATTTGATGGAGGCTCAACAATATTGCCTCTTACATGGTCCAGCACTCCTTGATCTTCTAGGGTTAGATCAATAGACATCTTCCATCTGTGATAGTTAGCTTTCTCACGGAGCTTGTCTTCGATAGGAAAGAGTGTTGAGGACCCCATCATTCTTTTAGGATAGCCTTGCCAATCTTCTCTTCGAAGATTGCTCTTGCTCTTGCTTGGGCTTTGTCTTCACCTCAGCTCTAATACCATGTTAATTTATGGTATGTTCTATGTTTATAAAAGTTAACTTATTTTTATTATCATATTCCATAGATTAGCAATCACATGTACATAAAGTAAAGTGCAGATAGAACATTAAACGATCAACAGAAAACAAGCCAAGACAAGAGACACAAGATGTGGCGACTAGCTAGGGACAAACCCCACAATGTGTGGGGAAACCCTTTGATCAAATCTTCTTTTATCTTCAATAATTTAGGAGAGAGAAATAGTACAATAAATCTGATTCATATCAGCAGTAAACAAACCCTAGATCAGCAGCATCAGCATTAGCGGCTTCATTATCAAACTAGGGCAGACAATATCTCACAAACCGACCGTCAGATTGACTTCATTTCACCACCAAAAGTTGTGGCTTCCAGAGGAAGTTTAGATGAACCTATAGCACAGTTCATATGAGGAGATCTTCAAGGCCACGCAGGTCAATCTTTACTTCTGCAGTTGCAGCTTCAGCAGTTTCTGACTTCAAACTAGGGCAGTCGATATCTTGCAAACCATTCATTGAATTGACTTCATTCCACCACCAAAAGTTGTGGCTTTCAGAGGAGGTTCAGATGAACCTACAGTGTAGTTCAGATGAGGAGATCTTCTAGGCCATGCAGGTCAATATTTACTTCTACAGTTGCAGCTTCAGTTTCAGCAGTTTCCGGCTTCAAACTAGGGCAGTCGATATCTTGCAAACCGTTCATCGGATTGACTTCATTCCACCACCAAAAGTTGTAGCTTTCAAAGGAGGTTCAGATGAACCTATAGCGCAGTTCTAAAGAGGAGATATTCTAAGTCACACAGGTCAAACTTTTCTTCTGCAGATGCAGCTTCAAGTTCAACAGCTTCCGACTTCGCATGTGTGAGAGAGAGACCCATTTCTGCGTAGTAGAGAAGAGACTCATTTCTGCGCAGTAGAGCGACAGAGATGTGATGAGAAGAGTGAGTGTAAATGAGGATAATTCCTCTTATATTTATACACAACGTTGGTGTTTGAATAGATGCGACTGATGGGCTTATGAGCCTACATGAGTTGTAGGTCGGCTTGATAATAATTCCATAATCAAAATAAATTTATATCTCCATGAATACTTATCGGAATCGGATGATCTTTATATCAATCCTACACCTCTCAATGAGACGAATCTAATAAAAATATTATCAGCCATGAATAAGATGACCCACATGAAGTTTTGCCCTGGTTACCAATTTTAACACTTTAAACTCTTGTTTCTAGGGTAGCTGCCAGACCTAGAGGGTTAGTTGTTCAACAAGACACTAATTTTCCCATAAACACTACCCAAGCTTTCCAGGGCTCCAAAGCATTTGTTCCAACCAAGGCTTCCAGGACTAGTAACTCAACCCACAACTTACTTTGGGATTCTAGAGTGTTTTTCTAACCAGGAATTCCAAGACTAGTAACTTAATCCAAGCTGTTGTAGGGCTTCTGGAGCATTCTTCCAACCAGGGCTTCCAGGAACTAGTAACTCAACCCAAGTTAAAGGAAACATGAGAACCAACCAGAAAACCAAAGAAAAGAGCCCACAACACCATGGTTGTCCAAAAATGGAAAGACTAGGCAAATCCACTATCAATTTAGGCAATCCTCCATGTCAATG
>APFE030171143.1:10926-40026 GCA_000404065.3 Pinus taeda
AAAGGAAGGTGTAGATTACGATGAGATATTTGCACCTGTTGCCCGATACACCACCATCTGCTCGATCATAGCCCTTGCGGCCTCGCAAGGATGGAACCTACATCAGATGGATGTCAAGACCGCTTTCTTGCATGGTTCAATCAAAGAGGAAGTCTATGTGGAACACCCCGAGGGGTTTGAGGTTCATGATCGGGAATCTCATGTATACAGGTTGAAGAAAGCTCTCTATGGATTGAAGCAAGCACCTCGGGCTTGGTATGAGAGGATCGATAGCTATCTGATGAAGCTGGGATTCACTAGAAGTGAAGTCGATCCAAACCTTTACTTTAAGGTTGAAAATGATAAACCTCTCATTCTGGTACTTTATGTGGATGACCTCTTTCTAACAGGTGCAGACCCTCTCATTCGCAAAATGTAAGATGGAGTTGGCTTCTGAATTTGAGATGAAGGACCTAGGACTAATGCACTATTTCCTAGGGTTGGTGGTCTGGCAAAAGCTAGGTGAAATTTTCCTCTCTCAAGGAAAATATGTTGTGAAGATATTGGAAATATTTGGGATGGTGGATTGGAAGTCTGTGACTACTTCGATGGAACTTAACTTTAAGAAGTTATTTGGTAGTGCTGCTGGACCTGAATTGGGAAATGCTTCTGAGTATCGTCAACTCATAGGAGCACTAATGTTCTTGGTGAACTCCCATCCGGACATATGTTTTGCAGTTAACACATTGAGCCAATATATGGTTGAGCCTCATCATATACATTGGATTGGTTCCAAGAATCTTCTGAGATATGTTCGGGGCACAATCACTCATGGACTGAGATACACTACCGAGATGTGAGGATGCATGGTTATTCTGATGCTGATTGGGTTGGCAGTGTGATGGATCACAAGAACACTTCTGTATGCTGATTATTGGGTTTTACTTCAATATCTTGGATGAGTAGGAAGCAAAAATCGAATGCCTTGAGCACCGTTGAGGCCAAATACATAGTTTCTAGTATGGCCTCCTGTGAAGCTGTCTGGTTGAGGAAGCTATTCAGTGAGCTGTTTGGACATGCGTTGCATACCACCGTGATCCTTTGCGACAACCAGAGTGGGATCCGATTATCAGAGAATCCTGTGTTTCATGATTGCTCCAAGCATATAGATATCAAGTACCACTTTATCCGGGATATGGTACAACGAGGAGCAATAAGGCTCCATCACATAGGCACTGATGAGTAGGTCGTCAATATTCTGATAAAGCCCCTGGGGAAGGTCAAGTTCTTGGCCTTCCGAGAACGACTTGGAGTCGTGGAGAGACTCTCTTATGAGGGTCCTGTATGAGATGGACATTGAGCTCTGGGAGCTCCGGGGGTGTTGGGGTACTTCTTGGAGCGATTAGCAACCATAGGGTGAGTGGTTCAGCCTCCCCCTAGTGGTTTTCTATGTAAAGGGTGAGTGGTTCAGCATTCCCCTGCGATACCCCTTGGCGACATGTAGGCAGGATGAGTGGTTCATCCTTCTTCTGCTAAGACATCCTACCCATGCAGTCTAGGACTCATGGGAAGTACCTCTCATCTGGCCAATGAGTAGGGAAATGAGGATAGGCACCATAGTACTACCGATGGACGCATCGTGTACATCGTATTCCCTATGCTAGGATGAATGATATTGATCTAGGATCAATTGGAACTGACTTCGTGTCAGTAAGAGTGATATGAGACACTCTCTTTTGATTAGAATTGACTTCGGGTCAGTAAGAGTGGGTATGCCACACTCTCCTTTGATTGGGGCCGACTTCGGGTCAGTAGAGAATGGTATGATACATTCTCGATCACTTCTTCTTCTTCATAGTTCATAGTTCAATAGAGCAGAGAAGTGCATAGATGGCAGAGATAGTACAGATTGGCCGATGGATTAGCAAACGGAGTTCTCCTTAGTTGAGAGGGAGTGTTAAAATTGGAAACTAGGGCCAAACTCCACATGGGTCATCTTATTTATGACGAGTGATATTTTTCTTGGATTCCTCTCTCCGAGAGGTGTAGGATTGATCTAAAGATCATTCGATTCTGACATGTACAAATGAAGTTATGAATTTATTTTGATTATGGTCAAATTGTCAAGGTCGACCAACAAACTTATGTAGGCTCAGAAGCCCAACAATCATGCCTATTCATCCTCAACGTTGCATATAAATAGAAGGTGACTTAGCCTCATTTGGACACACTCATCTTCACACTTCTCTCTCTCTCTCTCTCTCCTCATTGATTGGGTACGGATTTCTAGGCCTCTCTCTCTCCACACGTCCGAAATTTCAGGAGAGCAAAATTTCAGGAAGCCGAAATTTCAGGAGACCGAATTTCTGGACAGTTTGACCAAGCGTTGACTAGCTTGCATGACCTACTGTGTTTTTGTGAGGGCTATCTCTATTTGGGTAGGACGCATTTATGGGCACAAAAATTGAGGCTAAACGTTCACTGTTGACCAGCGTTGACTGCAGCTAGGTGTGACCGCAGGTGGGCTATTTGACCAGACTTTGATTGAGCTGAATTTGACTGTTTTGAGGGTTGTTTTATCTTGTTGTTTTGAGGCTGAAGTTGACTGAAGTTGATCGATTTGCTAAGGGTCAAATCTGCCCTGTTGATCAACGTTGACTTTTCTGGTTAGGGCTCTTTTGTTGATGTTATAAATTATCAGATTTGTAAATTGTACTCTCTCTGCTGAACTATTGAAGACTAAAAGAATATTTGATCAAGGGTTTCCCGACATTAGGGTTTGTCCTTGGCTGGTGCCACATCTTGTGTCCTCTTGTCTTGGCTTGTCTTCTACTGTTTATGTTTATGTTCTATCTGCATTTTACTATCATGTTGATGTGATTGCTAATTTGAATATTGATACTAGGCTAATAAAGAAATTAAAGTAAAGTTGCTCTAAAGCATAGAACATACCATTGTTGCCTAAAATTAACATCTTTACACCAAACCCATGAAGTCCTAGGAAGGGTTTGGGCTAATTCCAGTTGACCTGAAAGCCCCCAAAAAGGCAATTTTCTCCTACTGACTAGGTGTGCGCACTGCTAGAAATACGCTATTAATTGGTGCTAAAAAATTCCTATAGGAATGCCTCCAAGACTCTTGTGAAATTCCCCTTCAGAAATACCTCCTATCTCCAACCCTTACCTCCTCCAAAATCTAGTTCCTTCACTCCCTGCCAAAAACCCCTACTCACTACCCAAAAGCAAGAGAAATCATTCCACAATACCCCTTCTCTTCAGTCCTACAAAATCACTGCAAAATCTCTAGCTAAGATGAGGGAAAACTCCTACAAATCCTCCAGTGCTCCAATTCACTGTAGTTGATCCTCAAGTGGAACAATTCGAAATGCTTCTACACTTAGTTAGTGCGCAGAACTGGGTGAAACACCTACAGGTAAGCTCTATGGAAGCCCAAAAGTAGACTCCCCAACTTCCTTACTAGGGAGACACTTGAAGTTCTCTGAAATGAGGGTGGAATTTCGCTTGAAACTCTTGTGCTAAACAACCCTTCTCTTCTTGTGCTCAACAACTCTAAGAGAGTTCGATTTCAAGAGATAAGATAGTCGGAAGATCCTAAATGAAGGCCTCCTTATGATATTATAAATGTTGATCCTCTCTCCCTTGGTGGACCCCATCTTCCACCAGATCGCACCTCCTTTCTCTCTTTCTTCCCTCCTCTAGTGTGAATTGCCTCATGTGGTTTGTATTCCCTCCTTGTGGCCCCCACATTCCACTAGAAAAATCAATTTTTCCTTCTTTCTACTGTGCATGGCCTTCCTCGCCTCCAAAATCAAAGTGGGGTCTACTCAACCCACTTTTTCTAAGTCTCCAAAACCTCAAAATCCTCTCCTAAAGTTAGAGTTGCAAAAATGGAAGTATACTTAGCAAAATTTATTTAGTTGGGGATATCATAGAATAAGGGTGTAGAAGAGGTCTTGGAATCACACATCACGATGAAATATGCCATAATATGCTCAAAGGTGGGGTGCTTCTCTATTCTTGCACATTTGACCTTCAAGTATAACTTAAAAATCTCTCGAAGTATTTTCTCATAAGGTGGGTATTCCTCTAGATGGGTGCAAAATACTTCTGAAGTGTGCCAAAAGGTCGACATTACCCTCCAAGGGTGAAACATGCCTTCAAATATATAGAAATGCATTGGCCAACGTGAAATGACACCTTGAAGGAGCCTCATGTTGATCTCTGGTAGCATCGGATGTGCTCTAAGCCTCAAAATTTGCAAGGAGGCTAGGACACATGTATTCCACAATACCCAGAAATTGTTTTGGGAAATTTCATCCGGAGATAGTTTTATTAAAATAATTAATTATTTTTAATGGATGTCCAAGTCTAAACTTAGGAAATTAAAATAATTAAAGGGTATTAATCAAACTGAGGGTGAAATTTCTATAAGAAGATGGAGATTGAGTCCAAATGATCTGAGCCATTGATTAGAATCTAATCTGGGTGTTGATTACTTAGCTGAAGGATTATAAGAAGGTCTTCGATGGGAATTTGGAAAACACATTGGAGAGAGATCAAGAGATCGATTTTCTTAGAAAGGGTAGCGCAGAAGTTGCTAGAGAGTCGATCAAGGTGATTTGTTGCAGTGAGGGGCAGGGATAGTAGACCAGAGGAAGCTTTCCAGATTCAGGGAGTGCAAGGCAGAGAGCATTTTAGTGAGGCAGCGCAGAGCTTCAAAGGGAGTTCGAATTCCAGCTAGGAGAGACGAGATTCAGTGCAGAAAGCCGGGGTGTGAGACCGGAAGGCCTAGAGATCAAATTTCCAGTCAGCAGAGGGATTGGTGCAGAGCCCAACCAGAGTGACGCAGTTCTGCGTAGGGTTGATGCAGAAGCTGCGTGGGGCCAGTTAGCAATCCCCTGATCAGAATCAAATCTCCTAGAACAATGTGATATTTCTCTCACTAACCTTTTTCCAGTTTCTTTCTGTATTGATAGCCAATTGGGCATCCAATGCATTGTACTTAGATTTACAACTGCATAATAATTAAAACCCTTAGCTGTTGCACTGGTTTTCTCAAATTGGGTTTTTCCGAGGACATTTGTCCAAAAATAATGGTGTCATGTGTTGTGAATTTCTTTCTTGCTCGGTTTCTTGTTTCCACATTTAATTTAATTGGTGAAGGCTGCAGTGTATTAGTTTTGGTCTTTGCTATAGGATGCAGTAAATAATTTGTTTAGTAATTTAACAAATAGAAGATAATTAGTTGCTGCAGTAGAAATTTGGGTCTCAAAATTTTCACACCTCAATGGTGAGAATACCTCCAAATATGTAGTGCATGCCTTGAGAACAGTGAAGTCACCATGAAGGTATCTTCCAATGGAGACATGTATATAAAAATAAGTAGACAAGTGCCCCAAATGATGAACCGCGACCATATGTGAAATAGTGCCTCATATGTGAACTCAAAAATGAAACATGCCTCCAAACATGTGAAAGAAAAGGTAACCACATGGATTCCATCACTATCTCTCCATGCATGATAAACAAGGTGATGCTTGAACCAATGACTTGTACCAAGCTCCCAAACTTCACGTCTTCTGGTCTAGTGTTGCTGAAAAGAATATCTCTGAAAATGAAAAGTAAACTTTCATTTTCAAGGGGTAAAATGACCCAACTTTACAGCTTGGTATGCATGAGATGTGTAACGTGGGTAATGCTTATAAATCAAAATGAAAAATAAATGACACACACACACACACACATGTATATGTGTGTGTGTGTGTGTGTGTGTATTGATATATGGATGGATGGATATATACATACAACCATATATATATACAGATTTCTTTTATATGTATGTATATTCACATTGTAGTAATTAAAATTTTGTTTATGTTTTTATTTTCTTTTTATGTGGATGTCACTTTTTTTTCATTTAGATTTATAAGCATTATCCACATTACACAACTCATTTGTACCAAGTTGTAGAATGCACTTCTCTTCCCTAGGTGCAAGAACATTTTGAAACTCATGCACTGACCCACCCATAATGCAGGTACTAATGTTGTACACTATGTTGATTTTTGTAGCATCAGATGTGCTCTACCCTCGAGATTTTGCAGAGAGGCTAAGACACATGCATTCTCCAATACCCAGAGTTTATTCCACCTAGAGATGATTTAATTAAAATAATTAACTTTTTAAAATGGTTCCCTAAGTCTAAACTTAGGAAATCTGGTTAATTAAAGGGTATTAATTAAATCAGGTGTGAATCTTCTAGAAGAAGACGAGGATAAACTCCCAGTTAATCTTAGCCCTTGATTATGTTTTAATCTTGGCTGTTGGATCTCCAACGAGAGATTATAAGGAGTTCAATTGGCACTTGGAGAACTCATCGAATGAGAGATCAGAGATCGAATTTCTCAAGAGTAGCAGCATTGTGTTGCCAGAGTAAGACCGAGTGATCTTCTTGCAGTGATAGGTAGGGATGGTAGTCCGGAGGAGAGTTTTCCATATCCTGAGAGTGCAAGGCAGAATACGCAGAGAGAAGTTCAGTGAGGTAGCGCAGTGCCACGCAAAGCTTCAGAGGGAGTTCGAAATTCAGCTGGGAGAATCGAGGTTCAGTGCCAGAAGCCAGGGGGTGAGACCAGAGGGCCAGGAGGTTGAATTTCAGCCAGTAGAAGGTCAGCAGAGGAGGTGACGCAGAGCCCAACGATTGTGACATAGATCTACGTAGGATTGACGCAGAAGCAGAGGCAGCATGGGGCTAGCCAGCTAGCCTCTGATCAGTGTTGGATTTCTCAGATCAGTGTGAGATTTTTCTCACTAACGTTTTGCCAGTATTTCTCTATATCAGATATCCAGTTTGGGCATCCAACGATTTGTACTCAGATTTACTACTACATAATAATTAAAATTTAAAACCCTCAGCTGCTGCACCAGTTTTCTCGAGTTGGGTTTTTCTGATGACATTTGTCCAAAAACAACAGTGTATATGTGTGTTTTTATTTCTCTCCAGTGCAGTGTTTAGTTTTTGCAATATTTTATTTTGTGTAGGCTTCAGTGTATATATTTCAATATTTGTTGTAGAAAACTGCAAGGAACTTGTTCAAGTAATTTAACAAGTAGGATAAATATTGTCAGTTTGCTGCAATAGGAATTGGGAAACCAATTTTTCACATGGTATCAAAGCACAGATCGTGAGCCAAAGAGCTTAGTTGCAGAAAGGAAGGAGATTCGAATTCCTGCCTTGGTAGCAATTCGAAACCCCAGAGGCAACATAGTCTTTGGGCCAAGGAGGACGAAGTTTTGAGGGAAGATCAACTTCTTTGAGTGAATTGATAGAGAAATTCGATTTCTAGATCAAAGCTTTCCAGAGGTAGAAGGGAGCAGTGTATTTTCCTTGCAGAGCAGATCTTCAGCTGAGACGCGGATTTTTTGTAGCAGTTGTTGGCAGAATAGCGTCAGAGGGAGAAAAGAACACATACTGAGGGAATTTCTTCGTCAGATGACTTCCAACCAAGAAGTTTGAATTTTTTCTTGCAGAGCAGTAGTAGCTGTGTGTGAGATTTATCACTGCAGAAAGGAGTGCGAATAGATGGGTAGCAATTGCGCAGAGAAGAAGAGGAAGCAGTTCGACTTTTTCAGGAGAGATGGCATCAATTGGGTTGAGAGATCAAGCTCAGTTGGATGGACCCTCCAACTATGTGATCTGGAAGGCTACGATCGCCTACCTTCTAAATGAGCAAGATCTCAAAGCCTATGTCAATAGTGTGGAAGTTGTGCCTGCCAATGCAGATCCACTCAAGAAATACAAGGTTGAGATGGCGAAGACTAAGAGGATCATTCTCAACGAGGTTTGAGATAATGTAGTATCCCATATAGCCGAAAAGGATACTGCCTGACAAATGTGGGAAGCCTTAGCTACTCTATACGAAGGATCTTCCGAGTAATGAAAGATGTACTTAGAAGAGAAGTTGAGATGCATGAGCATGTAGAAAGGGGAGCAAATAGACCCCTTACTTACTAGGCTTCGGGATGTATAGGACTAGCTGACTTCAGTGGGATCAAAGCCCTAGCCTACATAGTTTTTTCGATTAGTGCTGGCCAACGTTTCTAAAGTTTGGCAAGTTTTCGTCCAAAGTGTCCTGGGCAGAGAAAAATTACCGGATTTGGAATGTGTGTGGTTTGATTTGCAACAGGAGGAGATAAGGCGTGATCTGGTGAAGGCAACAACAGGAGTGGGACGAAGCAAGTGAAGGAAGAGGAGGATGTGGCCCTTGCATCAAAGGGGCAGCAGGAGCAACACAAAAGAAAGAAGGACATTTCGAAGATCAAGTGCTTCAGGTGTGGTGAGCTAGACTACTATAACACTCAATGTCCTCTCAGAAAGAATGACAAAGAGGAGATGCAGGATTAGCAGGCAGCATCCGCTGATATCAACATGCTGTCCTCCAGATTGGAGGAAGAATTTGCTATGATCGTCGGGCTACCTCCAGGGGTAAGGTGGGGTGATCTTGAGTTGTATCCCTAGAGAGCTACAAGATGGGAAGGATCCTTGAGGAGGTCCACCTCATGAATCAGTACCTTGCTATGGGAGCCCAAGACATGCAGTAGCAGGATGGACCAGTGGCTGTTGGTGCAGTTAGGTGCCAGAGTGACAGATGGAGTAGCTAGTAGCAGGTTCGAGACTGAGCAGTGTAGAGCAGAGTTGGTGGCAGTGTAGTTGGCACAGTGCAGAGTTAGTAACAACGTAGAGGCTTCAGTGATAGCGTAGAGGCTAGCAGTAGTCAAAACTCAGACGACGGATGCATCATACTGACCACAGTTGGTTTAGTATTTTGGATGCCTTTCCGTAGCAGTTGCAACAACAACAGATGGAGAAGGTTGCAGTGTAGACACAAAGTTGGCAACAATTCAGAAGGGCCAACAACAGCACGGATGCAGCAATCAGCGTTGCGCAGTGGTTGGTGGGCAGCAACAGCAAGAAATCAGCAACATAATAGGAGATTGTGCATAGAGAGAGTGATTCTTTTGTGGGTTGCAGCACTAGAGCACATTCCTTGCTAAGAGGGAGTGTTGATTTTGTTGAAATTTCTAAGTCTAACCCATTAGAAATTTTCTTGCACTATCTGGTTTATTTCACCTACTTGTTTTATTCTTTGACAAGTTATTTAACCATATAAATACTGAAATAAACACAAATGTAGTCTCAACCATCTACAAATCAACAACTGAAGGAATAGACAAACACACAAGGGACACCATTATTTTTGGACAATCGTCCCCGGAAAAAACCCAACTTGGGAAAACTAGTGCAACAGTTCTGAGGGTTTTATTATTAAGCAACTTTCTTGAGTACAATTGGGTGCCAAACGGGCTCACCCGAAAAAGATATCTATCTGGCAGTAATAGCTCTCTTCGGAAGCAGATATTCGGCAAGTTTGCTCCACGAAAATATCTCCAACACCTCTCTGAGGTTCTGCGTCAGCCCTCCGGCCTCTGCGTCAGCCTGGAACCCTCTGTGTCAGCCTTCTGATGCTCTGCGTTGGCTCTTTGGCCCTCTGTGTCACTCTGCACAATCGCTCTGGCCCTCTGTGCAATCCCTCTATCCCTTTGCGTGGCTCCTGTTGGCTCTGCGTAGCCTTCTCTGCCTCAACGTTGATCCTTTGGCACTATCTCTGCCTCTCTGCTATGCATTTATTGCCCCTCGCTACAACTCTGATCACTGGTTCGATTTCTCTCAGCAAAACCCCGCTCCAGAAAATCAAACTGACTAATCAACTTGTTGTATCTCCAACTGACCCTCAAGCCTCCTCTTATACTTTTTCTATTGAGTCTTCAACGGCTGAGATTAAATCTCTAATCAACGACTAAGATTAGATTTGGCTTGATCCATGTCATTTAGAAACTTCTCACCCAGTTTTATATTAATACCCATTAATATTTTTATTTTCCTAAGTTTAGGCTTAGGAACCCATTAAAAATATTAATTATTTTAATATCTCTCTAATCGGGTGGAATTTCCCCAAACCATTTCTGGGTATTGGAGATCTCATGTTCTTTAGCCTCTCCGCCAATTTTCATGGATAGAGCACATTTGATGCTACCCCAAATCAACACTCCCTCTTAGCAAGGAATTTGCTCTAGTAATGCTCCATTACTGAACATCACCCTGATCATCCGGCACCAGTACCTGTGCTGATGCTGGCCTGCTGCCCAACATCCTCTACACTGTTGCCTCCTGTACTGCTGCCCATGGCTCTGCCACTGCCACTGCTACATCTGTATTGCAGCCCCTCTGCATCTGTGCTGTTGTTGGTCCTTTCTCCCAACACTGCATCTGCACTGCAGCCGTCTCTCATCATGCTGCATCGTGTTGCCCATAGCATTACCACTGCTACTGCTTCATTGCAACTCAATTACCGAGACGTTGGTAAATGATCTACTTGACTACTGACATCCTTGTCAGGCTAGAAGCCCTCCTGACCTTGAAGCTCTCTCTGCTGCTATCCTGTGTTCCCTCTGCTACCTCTGCGTTGCTGCAACAACTTTGTGCCTCTCGCACTGCTGCAAACACCTTTGTGCCTTCCTGCACTGCTGCAACCTCCTCTATGCCTCTCGCACTCCTGCAACCCTCACTGCGTTGCTACAGATCCCTGCACTCTAGTAATGTTTTGCCGCTCCATCCGCATCTTGCTTCTACCGACATCCGTCATCCTACTACTGTCTCTAGGGGCTCCCGTAGCCGGATATGATCCAAGAGTTTGGGTACCTCAATGATCCTACTCCACATCTCTTGTAGTCCTCCTGACTACAACTCGATGTCACCCCACCTCTTCTCTAGAGGTGTATGAGCACTCATGGCATAGTTGTCATTAGTCTCCACTTCCTTCTTCGCCTTAGCCGACGTTGCCTTGGAGATAGAAGCCTCTCCCTTATTCTTTTTCCTGGGACACTGGGTTGTATAGTGGCCCAGCTCCCCACAATGGAAGCACTTTATCTTGGAGATGTCCTTCTTCTTCCTCTTCCCTTGTTGTCCCGCAGATGCCAGAGCCACATCCTCTTTCTCCTCTTTCTTGATTCGACGTCCTTTGCTGCTACTTCCCGCCTTGGTCAGTCCTCTGATCTCTTCTTGGTGAAGAGATGCCCACAACTCTTCCCATCCTGGAAGAGTCGCTCTGCCCAAAATGATTTGGATGAATGTCTCCCACTCCTCAGGGACTGCGTTCAGGGCGGTCCTCACCATTAACTCCTGATCCGGCATGGTCCCTATGGAAGTAAGTTGGTCCCGAATCTCCTACAACCTGCTGAGGGATAGATCTATCTACTACCCCTTCTGCATTTGATACAAATGCAACTGGTTCTCCAATAGCATCTTCCTTTGCATGGAAGTGCCTTGATACAATGTCGTCACGGTATCCCACATCTCCTTTGCCATGTTCTTCTCGACAATATGCTGAACTACATGATCCTTGACCCCATCAAGGATTATGCACTTTGCCTTGGCCATTGCATCCTCATACCTTTCGTTATCAACTGGGTCGACTGGGATAGCCACGGTTCTCAAGGCGAAGGCCTTGATGCAATGTCTGTCCAGAACAGATAGGATCCTGGCCTTCTAGATGACAAAGTTGGATGCTCCGTCCAACCTGTCCTGATCCCTCTGTTCATTCATTTCCATCTCTGCTCTTCTCTTCGACTCCCTCTGAGTCTCGACTTCCCTCTTGGAAGTTCTCTCTCAGAGTCTCGATTTCCCCCCTGGAAATCCTCTCCTCGACTCCCTCTGAGTCTTGATTTCCCTCTGGAAATTCTCCTGCCAACTATCGAACCGCTCCTCTCCAATCCCCTTTGCTCCTGCAACACTGATATGGCTTTTTTGGTTAGAAATCCGCCTAGGTAGTGACTCCCTCTACCTTGGTTCTGTCCCGTTGGGTACTATTCTGCTTCGACAACAACAATCCCCACCAACTTCACAATCCACAATCTGCCCATAGCTCCCTAGGCCCTAGAAGCTGAAGAAACTGAGCCTCTTAGCTCTGTGCAATCCCGACAAGGATGAATTGCTTCTTTGGCCAACTGCGTCACTCCTACCTGGCTGAGCAGGATGACGTGGCTCTTCATGAGTCTCTTCTACCTCTTACTGCTTCTGCGCTTGCCCTCTCTCTGGCTCAAAATGATGACATAAACCTTCTGCGTCACTCCTTCTCTGCTGCTTTCTGCTTAGGAACAACTTCTGTCTCTCGGGACAGTTGTTTCTGCTGCAAATTCTGTGATTTAGCTAGTGCCTTCAACTCTCCTGTGATCTGCAACCCTCTGATACCATGTTGAAATTTCTAAGTCTAACCCGTTAGAAATTTTCCTGCACTATCTGGTTTATTTCACTTACTTGTTTTATTCTTTAACAAGCTATTTAACCATATAAATATTGAAAATAAACACAAATGCAGCCTCAACCATCTACATATCAACAACTGAAGGAATAGACAAACACACAAGGGACACTGTTATTTTTGGACAATCATGCCTGGCAAAACCCAACTTGGGAAAACCAGTGTAGCAGTTCTGAGGGTTTTATTATTAAGCAACTTTCTTGAGTACAACTAGGTGCCAAACTGGCTCACCTAACAGAGATATCTATCTCGCAGTAATATCTCTCTTCAGAAGTAGATATTCGGCAAGTCTGCTCCACGAAAATCTCTCCAACGCCTCTCTGAGGCTCTGTGTCAACCCTCCTGGCCTTTGCATCAGCCTAGAACCCTCTACATCAGCCTTCTAATGCTCTGTGCTGGCTCTCTGGCCCTCTACCTCACTCATGCAGGCCCTGGTAACCTCTGCGCAATCCCTTTGGCCCTTTGCGTGGCTCCTGCTGGCTCTTCATAGCCTTCTCTGCCTCAGCGATGATCCTTCAGCACTATCTCTGCCTCTCTGCTATGCACTCACTGCCCCTCGTTGTAACTCTGATCACTAGTTCGATTTCTCTCAGCAAACCATGCTCCAGAAAATCGAACTGATTGATCAACTTGGTGTATCTCGAACTGACCCTCCAACCTCCTCTTATACTTTTTCGGTTGAGTCTTCAACGGCCGAGATTAAATCTATAATCAACGGATTAGATTAGATTTGTCTTGATCCATGTCATTTAGAACCTTCTCACCCAGTTTTATATTAATACCCATTAATATTTTTATTTTTCTAAGTTTAGACTTAGGAACCCATTAAAAACATTAATATTTCCCCAAACCATTTTTGGGTCTTGGAAATTTCATGTGCTTTACCCTCTCCACCAATTTTCATGGCTACAACACATCCGATGCTACCCCAAATCAACAAATTTTTGTAGCATCGAATGTGCTCTAGCCAAGATTTTGCAGAGAGGCTAAGACACAGGCATTCTCGAATAACTAGAAATTGTTTGGGAAAATTCCACCTAGAGATGATTTAATTAAAATAATTAACTTTTTAAAATGGTTCCCTAAGTCTAAACTTAGGAAATCTGGTTGATTAAAGGGTATTAATTAAATAAGGCATGAATCTTCTAGAAGAAGACGAGGATTAACTCCTAGTTAATATTAGCCCTTGATTATGTTTTAATCTTGGTCGTTGGAGCTCCAACGAGAGATTATAAGGATTTCGATGAGCACTTGGAGAACAAATCGAGTGAGAGATAAGAGATTGAATTTCTCAAGAGTAGCAGCATTGTGTTGCTAGAGTAAGATCGAGTGATCTTCTTGCAGTGAGGGGAAGGGATAGTAGTCCGAAGGAGAGTTTTCCAGATCCGGAGAGTGCAAGGTAGAGAAGGCAGAGAGCAGTTCAACGAGGTAGCACAGTGCCATGCAGAGGCAGCGCAAAGCTTCAGAGGGAGCTTGAAATTCAACTGGGAGATTCAGTGCCAAAAACAGGGGTGTGAGACCGGAGGGCCAGGAGGTTGAAT
Organism: Pinus taeda; assembly: GCA_000404065.3. Taxonomy (NCBI): domain Eukaryota; kingdom Viridiplantae; phylum Streptophyta; class Pinopsida; order Pinales; family Pinaceae; genus Pinus; species Pinus taeda. The sequence goes on from APFE030171143.1 coordinate 24,841, forward strand.
TTCCAGACATTAGGAGGTCAGTAGAGGAGGTGATGCATAGCCCAACCAGTGTGACACAGATTTGCGTAGGATTGATGCAGAAGCTGCATAGAGGCAACGTGGGGCCAGTGAGCGAGCCCTTGATCAGTGTTGGATCTCCTAGATTAGCGTGAGATTTTTCTCACTAACTTTTTGCTAGTATTTCTTTGTATCGAATAGCTAGTTTGGGAATCCAACAATTTGTACTTAGTTTTACTACTGCATAATAATTAAAACCCTCAGTTACTGCACCGGTTTTCTCTAGTTGTGTTTTTCTGAGTACATTTGTCCAAAAACAACAGTGTATATGTGTGTGTTTATTTCTCTCCAGTGCAGTATTTAGTTTCTGCATTATTTTATTTTGTGCAAGATGCAATGTATGTATTTCAATATTTGCCGTAGAAAACTGCAAGTAAGTTGTTCAAGTAATTTAACAATTAGGAGAAATATTATCAATTGGCTGCAGAAGGAATTGGGTAACCAATTTTTCACACACTACCTCCATGGTAAGTTGTCCATCAAGACAAGTGATCAGCGTCTTACTTTGATTGTAATGTTAATTTTCTTTGAAACTCTGCAACTACTTAGATGAATTACTAAAACCCAATGTTGCGAACATTGGCATCGGGATAAAATCGGCGAGGGTTTGAAAAACCAAAAAATTGTAAAAATCAGGAAAATATCGGTAAAAAATCGGCAAACATTAGCAAAATTAAGATACCATAAAAATATTTTAAAAAATCGGCGAACATTGGCTAGGCCAAAAAATCGTGATTTCGAGATAAAATCGGGATGTTATCGAGATGTTTGCAACACTGCTAAAAACAAGGCAATTGAAAACTGAAACTAAATTTACTTTCACCAAGATACAAAGTTTCTTAACAATTCATAAGCAGTGGTATAAAAACATTAGAGATAAAAACACATGCACACAAATTGACACACTTGTTTTACCGAAGAAACCCAAACGAGAAAACCTGCGTTCTTTGTTGTGGTATTTTATTGATTGGTCTTGAGCAATTGGATCTATTACAATTCACGTTGCAACTGCAGCCAACAATCTGTCATTGGGAACATAATTGTTCTCCTGCTAAAGAGCCTTGACTTTCCCGAAGAATCCCTAATCCCTGCTCCTATTTTCTTGTGCATTAGAAGCCCCTATTTCCTTGCACACTTCCTCCTATTTCTTAGCGCACAATTGGGCTCCTATTTCCTAGCGTAAATCTCCTATTTCCTTACACACTTGTGGCATCCTAAATCTTTGGACATAAGCTCCTCAATTCCATGCACACATAGAAATAATGATCGATCTTGTGCCTATTACCCACCACCTCTGGGTAATGTATATGGGAGAAACTTTTTCTCCTAAATGGTCCTCAACTGGCAGGCAACAACCCCTTACAGCCCCCCAAATATCTTAATGTGTCATTTTCTCCACCACTTGAGTTGGCCATGTGGTCCCTCGCTTATCTGTTATGAATGTATGTTTGAAGGTGGGCCTTCCAACCCTGAAGATATGAATTTTCATTGGTATAGTTGAGTAGTTTTCCTTACTTGTCATGAGCACTTCTGTGCATGAAATGGTGGGGGGATTCGACATGAAGAGTGGGTTAGGTTTGTATTCTTGTCTCTGTGTCCTGATTTCATGGTTACCTTTGTATCCTAGTCTTGTGGGATCTCCTTATCTGACCATTAGCTTTAGGGATGGCACTACATGGGAAATCCCAATTAAGGTTGCATGGTACGGCTTCCTGATATCACCTACATTGCTCCCCTTACACTCATTTTAGCCCCATTCATCTCTTTTCCCATCCCGGTCCACATGTGTCCACTAAGTCCACACAGGGTTAGCCTCCCCCTTCCCTTGTCCACACCTTGTGTCGGGCTTGGAACGATGCCTCAGAGGTTGATGCAGCTAAAAAGAAAATAAAAGGCATAATTTGACCACTCTCAACACGAAATGTACCACAAAATGCAAAAGATGGCTGACACATACAAATTTAGCATGTGGGAAAAAACCAAACATGGGCTTTACCCCTTATCTTTGGCCATCACCCTGGTTCCTATGGGCCTTAGATGAGCCCCCTCCATCATTAAGGAACCAATGATTGTCCCAACCCCTGGTGGGCGATGAACTGCCCCACCTCAAGGGGGTATCCACTGCTACATATTACATCATGCTCTCCATCCGCTGGAGCTCGAGCAGTTATGAAGAAAAATCAAAGGAAAAAGGTATACGAACAAGGGTGGAAAAACGAAGTTCGGGGTAACTCATGTACCACGATTTGCTCCCTCCTACACTCATATACCGAGGTGGGGGATTCCCTTATTATAGCTACCCTTGCACCTTGACATGTGGTCTAGATGACTCCCCTGATCCCCACTCCATTCCATTATTATATCATTTTCCACCTACCACTTAAAGGATGTACCATGGACATGCCAACCCCTTTAGAGGTTGAAACCACCGAATGGGGTCCTTTGAGCTTACAGACACTTGTACATGCCAAAGCCCACTATGGAAGGGCATGCCGCCATGAAGTGCCCCGTTGATCCCATGACTTGTAAGCTTTATTATTTGATTATTCTAATGATTGGTTGTATTGGAGGGCAAAGGAGATGCATTGGATCTTATGCAGGATTGCAGGTGGGTCTCCATTTGGGGCTTGGTCTTCCTATACGGGGTCCTAGCCCTTTAGAGGGCCACATTGACACTTGTAGGGTGAGCGTTGAGAGCCATGAGACACCACCATAGCATATATTATTTTATGGATCCCCAACAATTTTCATTGATTTCTTGTGTTCCACCTTTTGGATGAGGATGATGCACCTAGTCCACCCTGCCCAGTCGGCTCCACAGTTTCACCATACACCTGGAAAATGTTCCAGGGTGCCTCTCGCTGTAGAGGGAGGGGGGCTTATCTCATTACTCCAGCCTTACAGATTGTCTAGAGGCATATTTGATCCGTTTGGAGACCCATGAGGATGTCCTTGTGCCCCCACACTCACTTGGGAGCACCACAGGTTCGTACTTGGAAAACAAGGCGCAACCCCTTGTCCACTATTTTTGGAGTCCATTTCTACATCATGGCACCTCTTGGACTTCGTTATGCCTCCTCAAAGGCCCAATGACTCACTTTATTGATCATTCGATCCTCTTGAGAGGCTTATATTTACATTATTGAGCTATTTGGTGGGCTTGTCGCTAAAAGTTTTGTTATTATGCACATTATTTTATTTTAGTGGCTAAATTAGGCCAAATTAGCTAAATCGAATTCATTAGAGAGTATATAAATAGAAGTGAGATGAATCATTTGTATCATCATCACTTGGATTGGGTCTCTCTCTCGTGAGATTTTCACTATCCTTCTTGGAGGACAAATTTGGATGTAATGGATGAATTTTGATGTTTGGATATCTCTCTCGTCTTGGAGCTTCATTATTGGCGTAATATGATGATTGATACAATCTTTTTCCACATGTAAGTACTCTTTTCATGCTTATTCTTGTTATTTACTTTATGACATTGATTTTTTTGAGATTTTCACTATACAAGTTCTGAAATTTACTACTTTTCTTATGAGAAATTGTGGAAACTTAGTCTTTATAGCGTTGCATCATCTTATGTATCATGTGTAAAGAGGTGAATGTTCCTAGAGATTCTTTCTATTGAACATATCTTGATAAGTCATCTATTATTGCACATTGAAGTATAAAATCTTCTAGTAGCTACTCTCATGCCCTTTTTGCCATGCAAAGTTTTCTAGGAGTCTCCTTGATTAGGTCAAGTTCTTCTAAAACACAAATTTCATCTTGACTCCATATTTCCCAAAGGATTAGGCACTGATCCTTCCATAAGGTGATCATTTTCAAAGAGAATTCCTCTCACCTTCCACTCTCTTTCTAGGCCTAGCCTCCATAGGTGACCTAGGGCAACGATTTTCTCACAATTCACCCATCCAAAAAATTCGATCTCTTTCCCACTACTAGATTGTTGTGTCTTCTAGAGGCCCTCAATATTTGAAGCAATTCCCATAATGGGATCTTGAGATATTTCAAGCCCTAGCTCTGAGATTGATTCTTTCCCTTGGTTTCCCTTGGCTAGTGACCTCATTGGGATCATTGCATCAAAATAAGCCAATTTTTTTTTATCCCCTTCTCCCCTTCAATTAGGTCAAGCATACCCTTGATTGGTCAACTCCACCCCCTTGACCTAATGTTGGGTCCACTTGGGCCAATGTGGTGCCACAACTTATTGAATTTCACAAAGACCACCTGAAAACCAAGTTTTCACAAGGATTTCTAGGACTAGGTATCTACTTTACAAGTATTATCAGCAAACCCTAGCCCTTCAAAATCCCCTTGGCCCTTCCTAGAGAGCCTTACACCTTGCTTCTCAAGCAATCAAACCATACAATTGAGTCTTTTTTGAGAATAGGCCTTAGGAATCACTCATCCTTTATTGACTCATTCATCTATTGATTCCCTTTATACTGGGTCTCCTCCCATTGGTGAAAGTCAGTAAAGTGCGAGGAACCTTAGCTGGGGTGAGAGTGGGCTATCGCTCCATTATTTCCATTTAACTAGTAGTTTCCCTTTTAGGATCGCCTTGGACGACCCCTGCTAGTTTGAGCGGTAACAGTGTCTTAATCCTCCTCTTTAGAGATAGAAGTCGAGGATGCAAAGAAGCCCAATTCAATTTAGAAGTTTGAGTTTTGATTGCAAGGGTTGACTGAGAGTTCAAATTGTTCTCTCTCTAATCAACACTTGGAGTCTTAATCCGTTCTCTTTTCAATCAACACTGAAGACTAACTTGTTCTAACTGAACTTGTCACTGCCACCTTGTCTTGTAGTCAAACTGAAGAAGACTCCATGTAATTGAAGCTCCAACTTTACGTATGCAAACTCAATGAACATTCTAGTAAATGTTGATTTTTGATAGCTTGGGAGGTACTCCAAGCCCCAGGGTTAAGGGTTTGGAGGTTGGAGCACCATAATAGGTCATTGTGGGCTTGGAACCGAAGGTTGTGGTTTTGCACCCACTGATGTTTGGGCCAAAAACAGGAGGCATTTTCTACATGTGATAGATGGAGATGATAGAGGATCGCAAGGAGAATCCAACGCAATGAAAATCGTCGAAATCCGAGTTGCAGAAGATGAGATATCAATTTTTGAAAGTACTAATGGGTTTTTGGACATACAAGTCATGTAGGCTTGAGATGGTTATGTCCAAAAGACATGTCACTTAGGTAATTTATTGGAGCCCTCTTGTTTAGTATAAATAAGAGGTGAGATTCATTTTAACACATCCATGTGCAACACAAAACAAGAAGGGAGCTCGTAGAAGGGAAATATCATCTATGTTTTGGTCATAGACAAAGGAGGCAACACCGACGAAGGAGAAAGGGGCTTGTGTTAGCATCTTTCATGACTGTTTTGGTAGCCGAGTTGTCTTTCATGGGAAAAGGGCTTGTGAGAGAAAGTGTGTTTGGGTCTATTTTGGAGTGGTTTGTGGGTGAACAAACCTCAATAGAGGCAGCCACAATCCTGAACATGTGTAAGAAAGAGGGTCAAAGCTTCATTTCAGGGTGAAGGAAGGCTGCAAGCCTAAACATTGAGCTAGATACACCCTACACCTTAGCGAATAGGAGCAACTCCCTAGAAGAAGGAACCGGTAGCTGTAGAGAGCAATTCTGGGCAATGAAAGAGGGTTGGAAATCACTGTGGTCATACCCTAACCAGGTCATCTATGGCAGTAGTGAAGCAGACCGTAAAATAGTGAGCAAAACGTATGTACTTTGGTATGTTCTTGTAGGCGTTGGATCCTAGTATTTGGATCAGTTTGGATGGAATGTATTTGCAATCTGTGGAAGCCAAGTGGAAGGGTTGACGTGGAGGTTAGAAGCCCTAACCTAGGACCAAATTCTACAGTGATTGATTGACAGAGGTATTAGGCAAATTTGGATTGTTGGAGGGAAACGTGTTGATGCCCAAAATAGCCCTAGAGAAACAAACAAGAAGGACTTTGGACTGTTGTGTGGTTGGGTGAAGTATTGAGCTGAATGTGTAGCTCTTTGATGGACGAAAGAAGCTACTAAGAAGGCAGATTGATGCTCAGGTATTGGCCAGCCTAGAGGAGCATATTGGATCAGCCTGTGTTCATTGTAGCAAAAGTAACTTGCAGCAGTGATAGGTAGTAGCCCTCTTGGAGTCTCTATGTGTTGTTTCTTGATGGACTAAGGGGCAGTTAGAGAGAAGATTGGAAGCCAAAGGATCGATAGGACGAGATACGGCATCGATGTTGAGCTTGTAGCGAGATTGTCATTGTATCTTGTAATCTTATACTTGTGGATATTTGAGGGCCATTATCCCTTGTACCAGAGCACTAGATTGTTGTATTATATGTTGATAATATGACGAAGTTGGGTTACATATATTGTTGTTGTTGTTCCTGTTGTGCATGTGATTGGTTTACTGCATTACATTGTTCTGCTATGTAAAGTAGCTTTGTTGAGATTCTTGGTTTGGTAGCATAAGAGATTTAAGTTTCTATCCTAGACACCAGAGTTGTGGAAATTCAACATGGTATCAGAGTGTGTTTGAGCTACTTTGGAAGATAGTGAATCAAAGAGTGCACAACAAAGTACAACTTAAGAGGAGTTGGTCACATTGTAGGGCTTACTACAATGTCGAAGTTGTAGGTTGGTCTCTGGTATGAGGACAGGTTGGAAGGGTTGTCCAACTATAGTCCTTGGAAGGAAAGTATCAAGTTGGTATTGTAGGTCACCAGGATTTGGGAGTTCGGCGAGAAGGAGATCAAGAAGCCAACCGACCCTAAGGAGCTGGAAGTGTACGAGGAATTGGGTACGAGGGCAAGATTGATCATCCTTGATGGTGTGAAGGATCCCCTAATACCTCATTTTTATGGGAAGAACACTGCACATGAGATGTGGATGGTTCTTCATATTTTGTTCCAGAATAAGCACGAGAACCGGGTACTGGTATTGGAGGATAACTTTTGAAGTCCACCAAGATGCTATAGGGCGAAGGAGTAACTTCGTATCTGACGAGATTGTCTCAAGTCAAAATGAGCTTGCTGCGGTCGGTGTGACTATTTCATATTTTAATATGGTGAGGATTGCTTTGAAAGGATTCACCAAGGAATGGAAGCCCTTCATCAAGGGGATCGTTTCCATAGAGAAGTTACCAAACCAGAATAGGCTGTGGGATGACTTCATTCAAGAAGAGTTGCGAAATGAAGATCTTCATCTGAGGAAAAAGGCTTCTAATGATGATGTGGTGCTTGTAGCACGAATGAAGGGTAAGCAGAAAAAGGACTTAAGAAAGATCAAGTGATTCAACTATGGCGAGATGGGTCATTTTTCATTGAGATGTCCAATAAAGAAGAAGACGGGAGATGACGAGAAGAAGAAAGGGAAGCAAGTCGTCGGTGTTGCCACTTTTGTTGAGGTAGATGCTCTCACTAGAAGGTTGGAGGAGGAAGACTTTGTCATGTCCTCTCATTTCTCGCAAGGTGTCATCGATGAGGATGTATGGTACGTGGACAGTGGTGCATCAAAACATATGACAGGGTCACTGTAGGTATTCGAGACTCTAGCTGAGTGGGACCAGAAGTTGCACATGGTGTTGGACAACAAGAATCAGAAAGAGATTCGAGGATCGAGAGCTGTGCCATTCAAGATGGAGTTAGGACGAGTGATACGGGTTCAGGATGTGCTGTTTGTACCAGGACTCTGATATAGCGTGATATCTGTCTCAGTGATCGAGAAGAAGGGTTTTGAGGTCTTATTCTAGGATGGGAAGGCAAGACTCAGGCCTAAAGGCTCTATTCCACAGGTATTGTGATTGGAGTTAGAGAGCATGGTCTATACAAGCTAATGGGCAAGCCTATGGATTATGAGAAGACGCAGTAGGAGGACCAAGTGCAAGTTCCAGAGAAGCAGGTGCAGGTGCAGGGTTTAGAGGGGAAGGTATAGGTTCTAAAGAAGAAGGTTTAGGTTCCAGAGGCTCAGAGGGAGTTGAGTTCTAGAGGAAGTTTGCAGGTTCAGAGGGAGACTTTATAGCCCAAGAAGAGCGCATGGTCAGTGGGGAGAAAGGGTGCTTCTACAACTGCCAAGAAGGAATCATGGAGGGATTGGAAAATGATACAGGAAATGAAGAAGCAGGATGCTTCCAGTGACAACGACACTTCCGAGAGGGGTAGTTCACGCTACAGGGATTGTTGTAGTTGTGAGCACCGGGAGTTGGGTGAGTGTTGCAAGTAGTGATGATGATGATGAGCTACTTCCTATTCTTGGAAGTACCTTCCTCGCTAAAAGGGAGTGTTGATTTTTGATAACTTGGGAGGTATTCCAAGCCCTAGCGTTCGAGGTTTGGAGGTTGGAGCACCACAATAGGTCATTGTGGGCTTGGAACCCAAGCTTGGGGTTTTGCTCCAATTGATGTTTGGGCCAAAACCATGAGGCATTTCTACATGTGATGGATGGAGATGATAGAGGGCGGCGAGGAGAATCGAATGCAATGCAAATCGTCGAAATCTGAGTTGTAGAAGATGAGATATGAATTTTTGAAGGTAATGATAGGTTTTTGGACATACAAGTCATGTAATGAAGGTTATGTTCAAAAGACATGTCACTTAGGTAATTCGTTGGAGCCCTCTTGTATATTATAATTAAGAGGTGATGAGATTCATTTTAACACATCCTTGTGCAACACAAAACAAGAAGGGAGCTCCTAGAAGGGAAATATCATCTATGTTTTGGCCATAGACAAAGGAGGCAGCACCAGCGAAGGAGAAAAGGGCTTGTGTTAGCTTCTTTCATCACTATTTTGGTAGCTGAGTTGTTTTGCAGGAGGGCCGAGTGAGAGGAAGTGTGTTTGGGTCTATTTTGGAGTGGTTTGTGGGTGAACAGACCTCAATAGAGGCAACGACAGTCTTGAATAGGTGTAAGGAGGGCCAAAGCTTCATTTCGGGGTGAAGGAAGGCCATAAGCCTAAACATGGGCTAGATATAGCCCTACACCTCAACGAATAGGAGCAACTACCTAGAGGAAGGAACCCGCAAATGTAGAGAGCAATTTTGACTAGTGAAAGAGGGCTTGAAATGATTGTGGTCATGCCCTAACCAGGTCATCTATGACAACAGTGAAGCAGAACCTAAAACAGTGAGCAAAAGTTGCACTTTGGTATGTTCTTGTAGGTGTTGGATGCTGTGAAAATTCTAAAAACCGGAATCCTATTGTAGCAACTGGTATTATTTCTTCTAACTCATAAATTAATTATTCAGTTTATTGTTATGACAACATCGAAATAAACACACTGCAACCTTCATAAATAAAAACCGTGGAAATAAATAGTGTTGGAACTAAGAAAATACTAGCATACACATAAAAATTACACTGTTATTTTTGGACAAAGGTCCTCGGAAAAACCCAATGCGAGAAAATCGGTGCAGCATATGAGGGTTTATTCTATTATGTAGCAGTGAAATCTGAGTACAATCTATGGATGCCCAACTGGAAATATAAACAGTAAGAAAATATGGGCAAAATTATATTAATGGAATTATCCTTCTTCCACAAGCAATCTCGACGACAACTTCCTTCAGAAAACTCGGCCTCCTAGACCTTTTGCGTCAACCTGTGTGTTGTTTTGTGCAGACCCTATGACGTCAAGCCTCCAACCTCCCTTTGATGAAGTCATTCTGCTTGTCTTTGCTGAGGAAATTGCCTTTCAGACACTCTGGACTCTTTGCTTGACCTCTGGAATTGAGAAAAAATTTCTCTCCAGCAAATCGAATTGCTTCTCTGAAGTAACTACACATTCCTCTGTGCTGCCTCACTGGGAATAACTCGGCCCTCTTGTTGCTGCCTCTCCAGATTTGGAAAATTCCTCTAGATCACTGTACCTACCCCTCACTATCTTTGTTGCCTCACTAAAGCTCGAACTCTTCGACAACTGACTGCTGGTACTCTGGAAAATCAAATTCTCCGAGTGACATTGGTGCTTTCTCCATCACCACATCGATCGCTTCTTATATCTTTCAGATGGAACTCCAACGACCAAGATTAGATCTTAATCGATGGCTCAAATCATTTCTGGATTAGTCCGTGTGAGTTTCTAGAGAGTTCTCACCTTGACTTAATTAATTATGATTAATTAGCCATATTCCCTAAGTTTAGACTTAGGAAATATTTAAAAATTGGCTAATAATCTAATTAAGCCATCATCTCTAGGTGGAATTTCTAGAAACGATTTTTGGGTTTTGGATATCTCATGTATTCTAGCCTCTCCACCATATGTCGTGGCTAGAAAACATCCGATGCTACAAAAACTGACACTCCCTCTTAGTGAGGAATGTTTTATAGTGTTGCACATCCTGTCACAACACTCTATCTTTGTATCATCTCCTCTCATGCTGTTGATGTTTGGCTGGTGCTGCACACCAACTACTGCGCAACTCTGATGCTACATCTGTGCCTCTGCTGACACTGCCATACTACTACAAACTCTTTATCTGCATTGCAACTCCCTCTCATCTGTTGCCACTGCAACTGCAACTGCAACATGTGCAACTGAAAAGCATCCAAAATACTAAATCAATTGTGTTCAGTATGATGCATTTGTCTCTCGAGTCTCTGACTGCTACTAGCCTCTGCACTGTCACTGAAGAATCTGCGTTGCTACCAACTTTGCACTGAGCCATCTACTCTGCTATCAACACTGCACCGCACTTCTCAACATCCATGAGGTGGATTCCTCAAGGACCTTGCCCATTCTCTGTAGTTCTCTAGGACTACAGTACCAAATCTCCCCACCTCATTGTCGAAGCTGCCTGCTGGTCCCTGCTTCTTCGACTTTTCCTTCTTCCTAAGAGGACACGGTGTGTTGTAGTGACCCAATTTACCACATCTAAATCACCTGACCTTTGACAAGTCCTTATTTCTCTACTCCCCTTGCCCCTGACTGGGAGCCTTAGATGGTAGGGCCACATTCTCCTCCTCCTTCACCACCTTTTGTCCACTGCTACTGCTGCCACTGATGAAGCTCTTCAACAGAGCTCGTCTCAACTCCTCTTGCTGCAAATCGACCCACATTTTGTCCCATCTTGGTAGCGTGTCTCTGCCCAATATACTTTGGACGAAGACCTGCCTATCATCAGAGACACAGTTAAGTGCCAATTGTACTAGCTTTGAAGGTTGAGGCATTACCCCAACAACTGACAGCTGGTCTCAGACCTCCTGAATCTTGGAGAAGAAGGGATCTATGCCTTCCCCTTTCTGCATCCTGATGCATCTTAGCTTCTCCTCTAGGAACATCTTCTGCTGCTCGGAAGTACCTTGGTACAGCATGGAAAGAGCATCCCACATTTCTTTGGTCATTCCCTTGGCCACTATATGTGAGATTATATGATCTCGGACTCCATCTAGGATCAACTGCTTCGCCCGCACCATCTCCTTCCTATATTCCTTGAGTTAGTCTACATCCTGAGGAACTGCCACTACATTTTCAATGTAGGCTTTCAAGCCATATTTATCTAGAAGGAAGGACATCGTATTCTTCCAGATGACATAGTTGGAAGCATCATCCAACCTATCCTGATCTCTAAGCCCTGTTGTAATATTCCTAATTAGCCATGGCTAATTGGAATATTCGATTTTGCTCAATTTTGCCTTCTATAGTTATTTATAAATAAAAATGTGAGGAAAGGGGGACATAACTCACTTTTAGAATAAAGTCACTCCTTAGTAGCACAACATTGTGACTTAAAAGGGGGGCCAAGGGGGGGACAAAGGACGACGTGGAGAAGGGGCCCACGCAGACACTTGGAGGGACTACGCAGATGGAGAGGAGCACGTGGCAAGAGAGGGGCTACGTTGGAGGAGGTGGGCCTTAGGGTTGAGAGAGGCCAACACTATAAAGGAGAGAGGAGCCTCCTCATTTTGGCATTGGACTATGTTGCATTGAGCTAGTCACTTCGACTTAGAGCACGCTGGCTGTTTAGCCTGTCTGCAGCACTGTTTAGTGCATTGAGTGTTTCCGTTCGGAGATCTCACCTTTAGCCTCGGGGGACTTCGAGTGCCTGCTCAGGCAAGGTAGTTTTCAACAGTCTTTTGTAGGAGGATTGATCTTAGGAGTTGGGGAGGAACTGGGCATTTTTGATGATTGCGCAGTCTTGAGAGAGGACGCAGTCACTTTGGGTAGGAGTTCCGGATTGGGGTTTTGTGGAGGATTAGAGCTGGGAGATTGAGCAAGGGATCAGCCCTTGCATATTGGAGGATTTTGGCAGAGTTTCGGGCAGAGTTTTGGAGGGTTCTATTCAGTGGCAGCGCAAAGCCTTGAGGGATTGCGTAGATCCTTAAGGGGGTGATTTTCGGGGGTCAGCTATTTCAGAAAAGGTTTCTGGGTTTTTCAGGGTTTATTGAGCAGAAGCTGATTCCAGAGTTTTAGCATTTTCTTAGGAGGGGAACAGCCCCAAATCCTCACTTGATTCCATGTAGTAGCAGCAGCACAACAGTTTTCCGGCAGCTTGGACACAGTTCAGAGAGAGGCCATTTCTTTACTATTCTAGGTGTATTTCTTCACTTGGCTTGTGCACGTCGAGGTGCCATCTTTCTGATCACCTCCTGTATTCTTTCCATTACTCAGTATAATAAAATGGCTTAGCATTTCTCTCTGCATTTCCTGAGTATCTGCTTATATTCCATGTTTACATTATTATATGTTGCACTACTATATCACTTGTATGTATTTGGTTGGAGTTTACTAGGGTTTTGGGGAATATCCCTGAAACGATTTATTACAGTGGTATCAGAGCATAGATTTGGCTCAGCCTGTGGAGCTAGCAATCTATGACACCGAGGGAGAAGCCCTACATTTGTTACAGAGGTAGGAAATATAGAGATACTGAGCGTAGGTTGGAGAATACCTACGGAGAGGGAGACTGTGTTCGGGTGGTGGACACAGAACAAGAGGAGCCTGTGGTGGACGCAGAGTAGGAGGATCCGATGGCAGATGAGGACGGAAAGAGATTTGCAGACACGCTCCTCAAATCAGTGCAAGATCTATCGAGGCAGATCGAGGTGATGTGGCAGAGATTCATGGCAGTGGAGGCTAGACAGTGTGAGAACCCACGGGTTTTCTAGGCTGGAGAGCGATCGGGTACATCCCACCATTTTCCAGAGCAGGGTGCCACTCAGCGTGATACTACTCAGCAGATGGCCTCACACGCCCCTACACGCTCTACCATGCCCACTTTCCTAGGAGCAGACACGGGGGCCGGAGCCCAGCAGGAGGCAGAGCCCGATCACATGGGCTATTATTTTGTAGAGTACCAGGCCTATGGGCAGGAGTTTAGGGATGCTCTTTCATTCAGAGACTTTGTTCAGCTCCAGCGGGATAGTAGACCCCGCGACCATCACAGAGGATACCAACATTATCATGATGGAAACACCCACCGCACAGCAAGTAGATTCCAGTTACCTATGTTTGATGGTTCATCAAACAGTTCGGCAAAGTCTTGGGTGGAGAAGCTGGACATCTATTTTCAGCGTAACCAGATGTCGGAGAAAGAGGCCATCAAGGTGGTGACATTACATTTGGATGGTGAGGCCCAGGACTGGTGGTTCTACAGGTTGGTTACACTCGGACACTCCACAGTGACGACATATGTCGAGTTCACCATGAGATTGATGGAGAGGTTTGACTGGAGGGATCCAGAACAACACTTTGTTGAGCTGACGAGGCTCAAACAGACCAGGAGCCCAGAGACCTACATTGCAGACTTCTTGAGGGTTTCAGTGATGGTACCAAATCTATCCGCGGCACGGAGGATCTACATGTATGTTGAGAGGTTAGCAGAGCCACTTCGGGGTCTAGTCAGATCCACTAGACCAGCCACACTCCAGGATGCTATTAGTAGGACCCGGGACTTACAGGATGCATTACCCAGGACCCGGACACCTTACCCTGAGAGATAGGCTTTCCAGCCTAAGGGGAAGGACGTGAGGATTCCGCCTCCAAAGGGGAATCCTGGACAAGTACAGATTGATGATGATGCCAGGAGGGAGCTGAAAAAGAAGTGGTTGTTCTTTACCTGTCAGGGGCCGTGGGCACTGGGACATAGATGTGTTGCTGGCAAAGCACATTTTATTGAGGTCTTCGTCGAGAGCAGCGGGGAAGAGGATGAGGAGGATGATGTGGAGGCAGGAGATAGTCATGCCGCGTAGGATCCTTTGCCACCTCCACCACCACCAGCAGGTGGTGCAGCTTTTGCACCTATCGGAGGGGCCCTTGCAGCATTGCGAGGAGTTCCCAAGTATTTGACGCTGCGCGTACGGGGGACAGTACATGGCCAGTGAGTATCAGTCTTGGTTGACAGTTGGACAACCCACAACTTCATCGATGCACAGATGGTTGAGCGGAGAGGTATACAGACAGAGAGCTTCGATGGATTTTCAACTTTGGTCCCAGGAGATCAGACCATGGTGTGTGCTCATTATGTCCCAGAGTTGTCAGTGACGATGGGCACCTACACATTGACTGACCATTTTTTGTGGTCAATATCTCGGACACCAATATGATATTGGGTGTGTGGTCGCGCAGATTGACACGACAATGCTCAGACCGGGGGCTGTCACTCTGATCCCCGATCCCTCCGTTTAAGCCTGTCTCCCGCGGCTAAGGGGGGTAGACCCTGTGAGATGATGAAGACCAACTGTCGACCAGTTGGTTAGGAGACACGAGACACGATAAGATAAGCACTAGATGAATTTGATTTTAGCAGACCAGTGCCTTAAGAGATTATTATTAAATCGATTACTTGTTAGATGATTACAGAAACATGAAACGTGAACAGCAATCATTTGTCATCAGCTAGGACGACATCCAGCAACTGAAAACTTCGACAAGATAAATGCCCAAAACCACCACAAGAACCAGATATCAATTTCGCGTCTTGACTTGAAAGCTCAGATCTCAGCATGAAAGATAATAATTGAAACAAGCGAAATCTGGCAAGAATAATTTTCCACGATGAATTTTTATAGCTTTTCTGACAAAATTTTAACTTAAAACAAAAAATTAAAATTTAATCCTAAGCCCTAAAAGAAAAGAAATTTTATTTGATTTTTCACTTTATATTTTTTT